>JAODFY010237610.1:0-10022 GCA_027580055.1 Paracaudina chilensis | reverse complement strand
TAAGTAGCGGGCGTGTTACAGGACATCTCTACGGGGATCCTTTTTAAAGTCGTTGTATAAGTAGCGGGCGTGTTACAGGACATCTCTTCGGGAATCCTTTATAAAGTTGTAGTATAAGTAGCGGGCGTGTTACAGGACATCTCTACGGGGATCCTTTATAAAGTCGTTGTATAAGTAGCGGGCGTGTTACAGGACATCTCTACGGGGATCCTTTTTAAAGTCGTTGTATAAGTAGCGGGCGTGTTACAAGACATCTCTACGGGGGTCCTTGTGATTCTGTTTGATCTGTCGAACTCTGTGATCAATCTTTAACTCCATGGGTTGTACCACGTGATCTCCGGCGATGGTGATTGGTCCATACTTTTTCCGTGCATCTTCTGCAATAAAACAAGAAAGAAGAGACTTTCGACAAGTTAAATAACTGACGTTGTTGCATTTGTTGTTGTTCCTGTTATTTGCTTCGGTGTTCTCCCCTAACTCGTCCGCCAGGTAACAAGAATTTATAACTTCTTGCCCTATAAATTGGTGACCCCGACATGATCTCCCGGGCGGTATCACCACTATAATTTGGTGCCCCGAAGTTCCTCCAACGACTGTTGTTACGTCACTTTTAACAATACCATAGCCTAACCTATTAACTGCCGAACATAGATCGTAAGCATGGTTTTCAATTCTTCTTGCTCTGTTGTATGAGGTACAGTTGCGCCGGAGGTTGCTGCGCTAATCGCTTGTATAATGGGCACAACAGGAGATACCTCTAAGGTTTTATCGGCCATGGCTGCTAACTGATCTATGTCGAACGTGTCCGCTGATGTCGCTAAAATTAATTGTGCGTTAGTGGGGAGGCGCTGAAGGAACAACTGTTTAAATATGCTGGCGTCCAGTGCGCTACTAGCCAATAATTGTCTCATGCGGCGCAATAGTTGTGAGGCTTCCTATCGCCTAGCTCTTCAGTAATTAAAAGCTGATTTAGGCGCTTTTGTGGTGATTCGGAAGTTCTCTTAATTAGCGCGGCCTTAAGTTTGTCATAGGGATTCTGTGCTGGAAGTTTAAGTAACAAGTCCCTAACTTCTTGCGCTACCTCGGGCTGCAAGGAAGAAACTATGTAAGCGTACTTGGTTTCTTGTACAGTTATGGGTTTACAATCCTGCAGTGACTATAATATGAACCCTAAACCTAGGCGGGTTAAGGCTACAATCTATGTTCGGCAGTTTATAGGTTAGGCTATGGTATTGTTAATAGTGACGTAACAACAGTCGTTGTAGGAACTTCGGGGCACCAAATTATAGTGGTGATACCGCCCGGGAGATCACGTCGGGGTCACCAATTTATAGGAATTGTAGTTATTATTTATATTTTGCAGTTACATTATTTATAAGACAAGAAATTATAGGTGCGCCACCAAGTCGGGGGAATCATGTGGCACCACCCCACCCCCACACACCGACCCCCACAAACACATGTGCATTTCACTGTTTCTAGCATCTTTACCTTGAGCTTTTGCAGAAAACTCCACATCCTCTTTTGCAAAAGTATATTTGACGTCCTCGGGTCGACGAAAAGATTGTTTCGTTCCTCTTGGATGATATTTCTTAAAATGTGAAAAAGATGGCGCCCGTGAAAATAAGAGATAAACTCCGGAGAGAATGACGAGCGCTAAACCAATGTTGAACAGCAACGGTTTGTGATTTAATACATTGAATTTATTCATGTTAACTGAGTCTAATACAATTAACATGGAATGACCAACATGGGTATGATATGGATTTCTTTTCAATTTCGTTTAGTCAATCATAGCTACTAGAAACGGCGCACAAATATGTTTGCATCAGAATTTTAGTTTTAATCATACAAATAATACGCTCATATCAACGGAGAAACACACAAATATTAATTCACCTATAATTGTCAAATACGGTTTGTTTTCTACATTTATCAGGAATAGTACGTTGGTACTTTGTTATATCATATTGTATGAGAATGTTCCTACAAACAACAGAATCCAATGGACATAGAGCTGTTTAAAATTGCGGCATCTTGACGTCGCTCGGATCTGTGGGTGTGATTAATCTCTCTTTCGTTTATAGTTTATCCAAGAAAAATCCAGAGCGAGATTAAAATCCGATGATGAAACTTAGCCTGTCCAAACGTTTCACTGTTGTACTCTGTAGTATACACATACCATAATGATGATTAACACATGTTTACTATATATTGTTTCCACCGGTCGTCATCTGAAAGAATTTCCCACTCATTTCAGCAAACAATGCCACGTATTGTTTAACGCCAACACAATTATTCAATTACTTACATACAATATAATAAAATATAATACACGTATTGATTATTCAGCGACAACTATGCCGTAGGTGTAACTGCGTTAAAGGGGAATATTTTGAAAACAGTCAAATGAATGAATACGAATTACGAATTCCAGTTTTCCAAATTTATATGTTAGCATAAACTAATTTCTAAATGTTAATGGTGATCTCCATGGAGGCAACATTCACAGTGGTCTGTGTTCCCCGTATTGACTTTACACATAGAATCTTCGACGGCTTACCCGTTTGAAATGCATTGTAAATATATCACAATAAAATTAGTCAGATTTTATTGTTGATCCTAAAATTATATACGCCAAAATTTTTCTTGCGAAAATTACTATCTGCATGGAATCACGTTAACGTCGTTATATCTCATTGGCTCTTTTCAAAATGTGTCATCGGGTATCATTTAGGGAGAAATTGCCGGCTTGTGCATATATTTCGCTGAACGAAACCCCGTGATAGTGTTTCTAAGCTCAAAATCTCGCTTAAGATCGTTGCGGTGGGCAAAATAGTATAATTGTTTTACGGTAGTATCACACCCAAAAATATCAACATGAGGGCAAGTAGGGGTCAGCTAAATCTGATATGGTTAGAAATGTTGGTTTGTATTTACCCTAGCTATATACAGGTTGTTCAGGGATCCATATTGGCTATGGTGTATGCATCTATTTACGTATCATTATGATATTTGTGAGTGATCAGTAACTTTATTTGAAAACTAAATATGTCGAATTCCTACTTTAACATATGCCCGCTTGTCCCAGACTGTTTCAAGGTTTTCACAGATTTTAATATTTCAAAATATGGAAATTTGAACACATGTAATGAAGCGCACCCTCGGCGGGTTCGGCAAAGGGATCCCTTGGTCCTAATGATATAGGACACTGTTCAGCGGCGGCTCTTAAGGGTGGTTGCAAGGGGGAAGTCCAAACAACCAAAACAACGGCATAATAAAACCCTGAAAGCAACAAAGAACTACATAGACAAACACAAAAAGAACTTGTAAAGTTAAATTATATACAGTATTATCATGATACATGATAATCTTCTACCTTCACCTATATGGGACGCTTAATTAATTACCATCTCAGACACACTACAGCCACCAACCCAAACATACTACGTTCAATCTAAAATTATTAAACACAATAACCGAAGTACACAAATACACAATAGTCTGTACTTTCACTTAAGACCAATAAACATTTGCCAGGCCAGACTTACAAGTTGTCCAGTCATATAAATACACCCACATTTTTAGCAAACGACAAGAGCGGTGGATATCACCTCAAGGGGAGACTATTAAGATATTAAAATACAGAACAGTATATATGCATAATACCTCTCAGGAAAATCATTGGCAATCATCACCATGCTACCTGTACACTAACATGCCCAATCGGCAACCCATGATACTAGGCCATCATAACTACACAAAAGGGGCCAATATCACCTTTCATGTAAACCTAATATCAAATGGAAGCCTGACCACACCAGTTTTAAACACCAAATGAGAAAAGGACATTTAAATCCGTGGGCCCGTCAGCCCGCAATAATCTCTAAAATACACTACATCATGAGCGCAAACATTTAACCTGTGCCCTTGAACTTCCAACGTTAGAGGAACAGGCTGGATTTAACCTGCATACTAATCATCCAATTAAATTCCTAAGATGTAACACACAATATCATCTCTCTTAGTCTCTTTAGTATCTGTTAAACCAAACCCAGAACCTAGATAATAATATACGATTCCATACATAATATGAAAACATCTGTTACATCAATCATCACATATACTCATTTAACAATAAAACATTAACCCAAATTCTATTTGAAAAAACAAATATTTTCTTTAAACCCACGACTCACATATTGTCACGTTAACGAGCATAGACTAACATACACACTTCACAGTTCACACTAAATAACCAGCCTAACCACTTGTTAGTTCAAGCATTACAGACAAAGTTCGCTAACGAAGCAACTGCACACTAACCGCTAGCCTTACCACCTGGCTAGATTAAAGCGCAACTCGTCCCAAAACCACATATAGCCTATAATCATACTTCGGGGCAAAACTCACACAACATAACACACCTTGTGGCCTAACAAACAATATACCATCACATTAATTTAATTCACCCAATCTGAGCTTATATAGGCCTATACGAAAACGACCCACATTCATTTACGTAACTTAACGAACGTTAAAAATACAATTCAATTAATTAATATCGGTACCTTGTGCACAATTGACAATATTGCTCTGGTCGCGGATCCATGAATAACAGCAGTCCTGCTCACAGGACAGTCCAATCGCTCGCTTGTAGATTTATAGTCAATTGAATAACTGGGACACCCTAGGATGTGATTCCTGGTTGTATATTTATAGTAAGCTGAATAACTGGGACACCCTAGGATGTGATTCCTGGTTGTAGATTTATAATCAGCTGAATAACTGGGACACTCTAGGGTGTGATTCCTGGTTGTCAATTTATAGTCAGCTGATTAACTAGGACACTCTAGGATTGAATTCCTGGTTGTAGATTTATAGTCAGCTTAATAACTGGGACACTCTATGATGTGATTCCTGGTTGTAGATTTATAGTCAGCTGATTAACTAGGACACTCTAGGATTGAATTCCTGGTTGTAGATTTATAGTCAGCTTAATCACTAGGACACTCTAGGGTGTGATTCCTGGTGTGATTCCTGATTTATAGTCAGCTGAAAACGTTAATTTAGAAGCCTTATTAATTATTGATGATATAGTGCCTAAATAATGACACACCTGGATGCAATTTCTGCCTTTTGTTTATTATAAAATTTATTATAAATTGTCTCTTTTCATTTCATAGTTCGCGAAGCGGGAATTCGCCCTCTACGTGCCCATATCTTGGAAAGCCTGTTCCGGTTCCGTTACGATGTCAGCAGAATTTCGATATATAATCCACAATTGGAAGAGCATAAACGCTACGATAATGAAAAGCCAGATCTGCACTAATCCCTTATTTCGCATGTTTAACTCAGTTTAATTAAAGGTATCTGTAGTTTGGCAAACTACTGAAGCTTTTAGTAGGTCAATATACGTTGCTAATCAGGGTTATTACTTGAGACTTGATCAGCGTATACGTTCTGCGTGTTGAAATGATGCAGTATATAGTCCCACAATGGTAGCCTGAACAACATGCATGTACCACGCGGTATGTGATATCTGGAGTATGTAGTCTCAATATGATAGCCTAATTAGCATATGTTCCTCCCTAACAGATGCGGCGTGTGTGGAATATGGGAGTATATAGTCTCAATATGATAGCCTAAATAGCATATGTGCAGCGTGTGTGGAATGTGGGATTATATACTCTCAATACATTAGCATAAACAATCATTTACTGCTGGAACAGTTGTGGAGTGTGTGAAATGTGAAGTATATAGTCTCAATATGATAACCTGAATAGCATATGTACCTTGCCAACAGGTGCGGCGTATGTGGAATTCCTTGGCCAATTCACTTCGTATTTCAGCCAGTCATTCGATGAATACTTCTCCAGTTATATCCAGGTAGCTCGTCATGGGAAGGTCACAATTGGTTTCAAGTTGCCAGTTGACGCTTACAAATGCTTCGTCGTTTAGTTACGGTAACAATTCTACCAACCATACATAGGGTGTTCATGACTTGAGGTACCGGATCCTATTCCTATTGTAATCCTAGCAGTAGGAATGACATGCATGTACTTGAACACATACGGATATATCGGTGGAGTTGTATCTCCTGTGGTCGCCAATGATTCCGATCACACACAATGCAACCATACACGCTAATTTCATCAGCGATAGAGAAAATCTTCACGTCAATATCGAGAGTATGATTGACACCAGTCCACAATCCAAAAAGTACCGATAGGCAATTATATTGACCTAATAGTACTAGTAGTACACAAGGAAGAAACCGTAGCCCATACGTTTGGTGTCACTCCAATGTCTGGTTCTCACTGTACCGCCTTGTCTAATTGTTAAGCATTTGTAAGAATCAAGGAAGCATACAAATTGTTATATTAGTCTAGTACAAGACGCTACAAATAGTCGGCTGAATTTTCTAGAGGTAATATGCGATTCCGTGTTATAAGATATATAAATGTTGATAGAAAATCATTTTACCATAGCCAATAACAACACAAATTAAACACCATATACAGTAGTGCAAAGTTCAGTCTACATAGTTGTGTTTGCATTGCAAGAAGAGTACAAACAACTGGCTGAAAGAACGAAACCATTCTATGTATACATAGAGTATGTATACATAAAATGAACAAACACAGCCTCACGTAGAATAAATGGCGTTAATGTATTTGGTTTCAACTGGCACAAACGCCTATACGTCACAATGGCATTACGTGTTCATTTAGACAAGCTCTCCTAGACGGCTAAGCTCGTCATTTAATTCAAGGAGTTTCAGTTATATACAGCACACCACAATTTGCTAGTGAGCTGAAATATTATTTGCTTGTTTATTTAATTTTTTACACAACAACCTATTTACAAATTATTATTAGGAATTCTTCTAAGAAGCCACATATGGGAAGTCTTCTAAGAAGCCACATAAGTAAAGTCTTCTAAGAAGGGAGGTCTTCTTAGAAGCCACGTAAGAGAAGTCTTCTAAGAAGGGAGGTCTTCTTAGAAGCCACGTAAGAGAAGTCTTCTTAGAAGGGAGGTCTTCTAAAAAGCCACATAAGGGAAGTATTCTAGGGAGGGAAATCTTCTAAGAAGCCACATAAGGGAAGTCTTCTAAGAAGGGTCTTCTTAGAAGCCACATAAGACAAGTATTCTAAGAAGGGAGGTCTTCTTAAAAGCCACATAAGGGAAGTCTCCTAAAAAGGGAGGTCTTAGAGAGGCACATAAGTAGATCGGTAAAAACGTTTACCGTCAAAGGTAGTGCCAAAGTAGCTTTTATGGATAGTACTATCCGAAGTATCCTATTGAAAAAGTAAAGGGTCAATGTATGTAAACTTATAGATGCCCTCATTTTGCAAGTTTTCAGCTTTCATATGAGGGGTAACATGTGTAAGCTGCGATTACTTGTTCAACCAAGACGTGACACATGCATGGTGCAATAGATCAACACACGTTATTTTGACAACGATTTTGGCGACGCTTCTGGACATGGTTTTAAAACGGTTGCTGTGCGAGCATTAAAAAATAAGTCACTAATAGGAGAACTTCTACAATTGCTCTATGCAATATATACCTTTAAAAGTAGGTTTGATCAGCTCATTTTAAGCATTTACTGATGTGGTGCATTCTCAAAAGGGACCTTATGTTCTTATATACGAAATTATTAACGTGAGAATCAATTAAAAACATTTGTTTTTGTTGGGGTGTTCAGAAAACGTTTATTTGGCTACTTGTGAAGAAATATACACACATAGAACACTTATTTGATTCTCTTGCGATTTTTTTATCATCAACTTGTACAGTTGTATATAGAATTGTAGCCGGGAGAGCATAGGGTGTTACATGTATGCAGAGGGACATTTCCAAAAATCGTGAATGGTGAATACCAGCACGCGTACCGCGAATAATACAAAATTACATAACACGCTAGTAAATACTTGTCATGATAGTAAATGCGGTAACTATGGTAACTATACTCCAGAGAATACAGAAGTATTATACTAGAAATTCCTTAGTCATTGAAGGTGGATTTTAACGTTTTTCATCGTTTCCTGAAATGCCTAAATAATTCCTAGCGTGTTACTGGTATATACAATATTTTCAATGAAGCATCAAAATAACTTGTTCAGCTCTCAATATATCAATGATTGAAAGGTGCACTTTCATCCTTCTACGACAAATTACTAAATATTGTTTCTTAATAATGTAAATATGAATAATAAAATAAAGAAACACAAAGGGATATTGACTCCTAGTGGCGCTGTGACGTCATACTAGACTTACTTCGATTCATTTTGCTCATAACATGGCAGCTTCCGTATTGCTGAAAGTGCAACTGATATATAAAGAATGAAATATTTGGATCAGATTACAGGGCCTTGTTTATTTTTTTTTATCTTTCTTTTAATATAAGCCAAACATGTTGGGTTTGTGTCTCCTCTAATGCTAATGTTAAATCATTGATATGCCTTTAATATGTGAAATAATTTGCCTTTTAATTCCATTTGATACTCTGATATATTGGGATTGACATGCGTTTCAATTCCATTTTAACGCAGGTATATTTGAATTGATACGACTTTTTTCCATTAAAATAATAGTCCGGTAAAAAGAGGACTCAAACGAGGAAACATTACACTCAGTGAAAAAGTTCCATTACAATAACACTTCTGGTTGTTGGAATATGAACGAAGGAATTCAGTTCATCATTTTCAATTTCATTAAGAATCTGGCAAAATTTGTGACATCACAGATGAACATTGCATCTAGAAGCTTTTAGTTTTTCTTGAAAATTTAACAAGTGATTACTTAAATCTATATCTTTTAAGCCTAACATGTTGTTGTAATGGTCCATTTAGTGTAGTTTTCTATAACCGTACACTATGGTATAATTATTTACTGTGGTCTTCGATATTCGACCGCTTGTCAACACTTACCTCACAAAAGTAAGAACCTCCGTCATCTGTCCTACGTGGATGATCGTGGATTTATACTTGTATAGTCAGACCAATGTGACATCACTGAATATTATATTATACAATAGTTCTTATATTATACAACAGTTCACGAAAGCCATTTGTATTCCATTCAATAATTTAAAATAAATAACACAATGAGATCATTCTCGTGCATTTTTTTTAATCAATTCCAATTCCGAAATCGGTGAGATATCGGCTGTGAGGGTGTCCTTAAATAAAAGCCATAGTTGGAAACACATGAAAGCCGCAATAGATAAGATCCATATTAGAATTAAGCGTTCGTACGCCATTTTAAAGTTTATTGACAACACTGTTTTAAATGTCATTAATTAAAGTTATCCCCAAATTATGCACAGTACTGCACTCAATACAATGCCTCGAATTAATACAATGCCTCCAACCCAATAGTTTTTTATTATATATTTTTCTGTAGCCAATATATAAATCGGTTTACCCTACTAAAATTGCTATTATATAAATAATTACGAAATTTTTCCATAATCACATGATTACGGTTTAGTTTAAATATACGATGCATATGATTTTACGGTAATATGTAAACAGGTGCGAATAATTCTATCTGACGTGCATGCACGCCAGCTGTGTATGCACATAAAAGAGAGGCTCATGCTAAAACGAAGTCTATATGTATATTCTTATCTGATAAACTCTCCTTGTTTGGATTTAATCAAGCCGACACAAAAATGGTCAAATGAAATCCTTACTAAGCCTTGATTTGAGGAGCGGCTATTTTGTACTGTCAGATAACATCAAATCCCTCCAAATAAATGTTTGCTATTAGCTGGCCCATAATATCTGTCACCCTAAAACGGTTCTTTTTATCTTTAGTTTAAATTCAGAATACTGGGGTGCTTGTCGCAAATGTCATTTCATTCAACTTAAAATGAAACAAGACACAAAAGAGTGTTGTGATTCCTTGCCCTTTATATGTGTTTGTTGTATATTATGATATTGGTGGGACCTTTTTCATTGTTGATTTTGGGTGCCTTTATATATCTTTCATGATAATTGGATTTGTATGGG
>JAODFY010237599.1:0-10023 GCA_027580055.1 Paracaudina chilensis | reverse complement strand
ATTAAATTAGGAATCTGTGAGTTTTCGGTGTCACCGGAAACTCATGTGAATTCGCTACTTGCAACCCCACCTTTAAAATATACAGTAATAAGAATGATTAAGATGATTAGCATAAAATAAATTATCACCTCCTTGAGAAATATTTATAACTCTCCCCATCCTTATGCAACTGGATTCTCTCTCCATCTAACTTTGTCTCGATGAAGAATGGTCTGTTCTCCATTTGTTTCTCAACCTGTAAAAGGTAACCAGAATACAGACAACTGGATGTCGTTACAAGGGGCTATATCTACAAAGGAAATTGAGATGGATTTCGCCAGTCAGGCAAAACTCACAGTTGTTATAAGTAAGAATGTTCCTCCTCTGACATTATTATCGAGAAACATATTCGGCAAAACCAACTTACATCGGTGGACCGGCGTTGATTTAAAGGGGCTAGATCACAAAGGAAGATGAGATGGGTTTTACCAGTCAGACATATTTTTCAGTTTATCATCTAAGTAATAAACCTGAAGTTTATTGATCACCCTTGCCCTGGGAGTAAAACAACTAGGAGAGTCCATGATGGGATTCTTGGTTATAGATTTTATAGTCTGCTGACAAAAATTGGGTTTGAGCTTTTAACTGCTTTGTACAGTTCCTTTCATTTAAATTGAAAATAAATATAAAAAATACAAAATTGTTTGATTTATTTTATAGACTGAAGAGAGATATGATGACATTATTCTGCATAGTAAATACATAAGCCAATGTTTCACAAAGTAAAATGCTCTAATTAACCAGAAATTAAAAAACAAAATGCGTTCTTGTCACCAATAGTAACTAGGCTGCTTAGACTATTAACCACAAATTTGAAAATGTGATAAATGTTTGATTGTTATTTTTTTTTTTTTGGGGGGGGGGAAGTCACAGAAAATGCATGGAATACAGAAAAGTGTGGCTGAGACTAAGGGCTTTGATCCTAAGAGGGAGGGTAAAGAGGCAGGTTCTAAGAAGGAGGGGTAAGGAGCAGTGTCTGCTGTGTTTCATGATTAAATTACAAACCTGGCTTGTGTTTGCCCTCATCCCGAGCATAGGACTGAACGGGGAAAACAAGCTGATCGCGATATCGTTCAAGCGGACCGACGGATCAGCTAAATCCGAGCAAACCTGCAAAGAACAGAACGATCCAGTGATTTGTTGTGCCACTTGTTTCTACATTCTACTTCACATGGAAGCAAATCATGCTTGATCAGTCAGATTATATTATAATTCTTGAATTAAGTACCATTATTATGTAAATGTAAAATTTGACAAAATAAAGTAAAAATAAAATATGTTGTAATATTATATGGCCAATTTAAAGTTAATTTGTTTTTTATTAGCTTTGTGGAAATATGCATTGATTTATGGCCCAATCACTTAATTGTTTTTATTGACAGGGTCATGCTGGGTGGCCGCCAAAAAAAATCCTTTTAAATTGATTTTGAATGCCCTCAAACATGTTTATAAATTATGTGACGTTCCCAGGCAAGCAAATCTAAACAAAAAAAACTGGCAATAGAAGGGCTCATCAAAAATTCCTGTCTGGTACATCAACTTGTGTTTACACACACCGCCCTCACTCTGTTGTCCCAGGAGGGGTATCTACATGTTCTTACCTTTGCTAGGCTGTTTGTTACATTTACATTCAGTTTACACACTGCCCTCATTCTGTTGTCCCAGGAGGAGTATATACATGTTCTTACCTTTGCTAGGCTGTTTGTCAAATTGAAGAAGTCCTCTGCATCCAGTTTACACACAGCCCTCACTCTGTTGTCCCAGGAGAATTATCTACATTTCTTACCTTTGCTAGGCTGTTTGTTACATTTACATTCAGTTTACACACCGCCCTCACTATGTTGTCCCAGGAGGAGTATCTACATTTCTTACCTTTGCTAGGCTGTTTGTTACATTGAAGAAGTCCTCTGCATCCAGATGAAACACAGCAAAGATCGACGCCTGGCTCAAGCCGATCTTCATCTCCTATTGTACAAACAAGACAATTATTAAAATGTATCATATCCACTAAATTGGTAAGCAGCTAAATCTAAAACAAATTTCAGCTGACTATAAATTTACAACCAGGAATCATATCCTAGGGTGTCCCAGATTTTGTTGTCTCCCCCAGGCAAGTGTTAGAAATAATAAAATTCATAGTTTTAGAACTTTAAACATGAACTGAACAATCTGTGAGTTTTGCCTGACTGGCAGAACTGATCTGATTTTTCTTCAATATATAGCCTCTTTTAAATCCCCAAAACTTACAACACCCAATGAGAAGCTAGCAATAGGCTAGCAGTAGCCTGCCTACCAATGGTGGCTCCGTCTTGCTCCTGTGAGCAACGAAATGGATCCTGTGAGAGTTGAACAATATATCGATTGGCTCTGCTGATTCTTACCCAAGAGGACGCCCATGAAATCAAGTTGAAAACCTTCTGAACAACATTGCTTATGTGTATGTAATATATGTATTGCTACTGCATGCCTTGGCATAATAACAAAAGTTCACTATAGATGACTCCAAGAGCCTTGAGGTTGACAATTACAGTCAAATTTGAATTTGGCTCCTGCATGGTTCCCTATGTGATAGCAAAACCATGCACCGGCATGCTAACCCTTGTAACCGTTGTACTAACCCTTGTTCCTGACTTAGTGCCTATAAATAGGGGATGGGGCTGTAATGGGTAATAGAATCAGTGAGCTGCTGCTTCATCAGTAAGATAAATAAAAAAACTGAACAAAACTGGGAACGTTTATGTTGCAATACCTTCATAATCATTCTAATCAACCACTTCTGCTCCAAGGCAGTTGTGTTCCTCAGGAGGTGCATCAAGTTTTTCTTCACAACGTCTTTTTTCTTGGCTGCGTTGTTGACGGCTACGCCGTCCAGACAGTCATTCACCTCTTTGATGGTCAGACTGAAACAGAGAAGGAAATGATGAAAAGTTTTATTCTGGATGCAAATATGTCATCAAATAACAAATCAAATTTACATAATAATATATAAATAATAATAATAAATAAACTTATAAACCCCCAAATATACATATTCAATAGCGCTAGCGCTGTACAAAATACTACTTTAGGAAAAAGTAACATTAAAATAATTACACTTTAGTCAAATTTAGAACAATTTTAAGCGATCGTCATCGCATTTCGACGTAGTTCTGGGAGCAGTAAGAGTAATATATAAGGTAGGAAGCTAAATCATGGATGTATTTGTGAACAAAAAATATAATTATAAATTTGACTCAATACACCAGGGGTAACCAGTGTAGAGAACGTAGGATTACTAATTAAAATAATATCATATCAGACAAATGAAAATAGACTACAACAAATATATAAAACAGATGGCTGATAGGACTGGAAAGATATTTACCTGCCCTTATCTGGACACCTGTATCGAAGGACAATATAAGCAACACTGGCAAAGTCCCCTGCTTCCTGGAGACCAAAACAGTTGAAACAAAATTTAAAAAAAAAGTTGGAAGCTAAAAGTGAAAGATATGAGTGTAACCCTTTCATTGAACACTTTCTCATTTTCCTTTTTCATTTTCATTTTTCATTTCATTTTTCATTGAATACTTTCTCATAGGATGGGGATGTGAATTATCCATCACCATGCACTATAATTCAGCTGTGCCAAACAACACCAAAGTCAACAACTGGTCAGACCAACTCAGCCACCACGCACCCACCCACCCATAAAAGATTAAAATTAGGCAGACTCTCTCAAAGTGGTTAATAGTAAACAGTTGAGTTAATATATTTGGTCAGGTGGGAGGTACATGAATTGTTTTCTCGTTACCTACCTGTTTAGCTGTTGGTGCCCTGTAATTTAGGAGTTTCTTCGCATCAGCGCTGTCTTTGCCGAGTCCAAGAATTTCAATGTAAAGTTTGGCCAGCGTGTGCTAGAGAAGAAGAATGGTACTGTCAGGAGTACTTTGGTCTAAAGATCGGTAGAAAACCATGCCACATTCTTCTAGCTAAAATTGCTATTCTGGAATTACGTAAATGTGTTTGTATCTCGCTAGCTGTTTCCAAAATGCTTTGTATTATTTAGTGAAATTCACTGGTTTTATGCATGTAATTTGTCACTGAACCAAACCGTAAAACTTGTTTCTTAGCTTAAAATCTCGCTAATGAATATTACGATTGGCAAACTGAGTGGAGTCTAGTTCAGTACCTTGGAAACTGTTGGTCGAATATAATAAGGTATCAATACATTCTAAATTAATCAATGACACTGGATTTAGTCTGCATGCTTTTCTATCAACCATTACAGCCCCATAGCCAAGTTATAGGCACTAAGTCAAGGAACAAGGATTAATACTGCGACCTTGATGACTGTTCATAGTTTTGCCTTCACACATTCATGTAGGGGTCTAAACTAGTACTGTCATGACTACCAAACAACTGGTACTACTTCCAAATTCTAAACACTCCTCATTGTTGCATGCATGAGTGAATTATGTACACAGACTTTAATTGGCTTTGCAAGCAGTTCACACCTCCCATGAGGACTGTGGTTAGATGGGCACTGCTTCGGTCTAATGGTTAAATCATGTCATGTGGATGTATTAGGAACATTTATATGGCTAGATCCAATGCTTTTAAGAACAACTTCACTAGAACTAGCTTGTTTCACCTTTGTCTAGTCCGATTGAGTGTTCAACTAGCCCTGAATAAACAGCATATACCTAGATATGTGTTGCTGAGATCCTTTGAATTTATGGACCCATGACTGATTTTCCCAAAGAATTATATACAAGAGGCAAAACAGAGGCAATCTGTCATTCTCTGGGATGTGCCCAGAAATATTTGCAGAACATTGTTGAGTCAGAATTACTGCTGTGTGTGTTAGACATATTAGTTTAGTGAAATAGCTTAACCATCCCAAAGAAGCATTTTGGTTAATTGGAAAAAAATGTCTGGTATGAAGAAGGTAAAAGTTTGAAATCACAATGACAACGATAAAGTGGTAAACTTACCTCTTTGATACCATAGGCCATTCTCTCTCTTTCTAACTGGGGTAGGATCAACCTCATCGCAGAGAAGAAGGAATCCTTCTGTGGATGTAGAAAGTATCGCCACAAAATTAATGTTTAAAATGTGATTAGATTATACTGTCTTACAGGTACAATATGGATCAAAGAAAAGGCTTTGCCAAGATGTAATAAATAGCTCACTTGAAACAGTTTGGGATTGCAGTTTTGCTGTTTTCATGAACCTAGCTAATACGTTTTGGGTGGTATTCTCCAAAGGTGTGTAGGGCAAACTATTTAGTCGTGGTAGCAAAATTGTAGTATAGAATTGTATTTCCATATGGTCACTACCTACCTACGCAATAGCAGACAACACTGTACACACTGAGACACAAAATTATGTCTCAATTATATTTGGATTGTCCATTATGCAGTGGGTTGAGCTCTATTGTGGCAGAATGTCATGTGGTGCATATCTATAGTGCATATGCAGTTCATGAATAGGAATTTGCTACATAGTTTGAATAAACTTTGTTTGCTTATGTAAGTTCGTAAATAAATCTTTGTGAATTCATACGTTCTCAATAAAAGCTATCAGGCCCACTAACTTTGTAACATTTCTCTTTCACAGGCTTTTGAGTGGATGAGCAGTTTCTAACAGGAAAGAAAAGATTTGTGGAGTCCCTGGATCTTTCACATCGTAAATCGTCATATTTGCTAAGATATTAGGCCATAACTGTATTGAGTATTGCATTTTGTTGCCCAATTTTTGGCAGAACTGGGCCTACATTGTAGATATCACCTACTGAGGGGTATAAACATTGTCTTTTTTAAGAATATCGGTAAGTTTTGTTGCAAATTATGAATCTTTCATACATTGTCACACTATATATACATTATGATGCGGTATAATGATGACATAATCGTTAAAAATAAACCCTGATTATTGCTTTAAGTGTTATCCTCCCTAGGGTACATGACATAACCTCCCATGCTGTTTCCAATGTATATCACATCATGTTTTAATACATTGACTGCAACATGTCATTTACACTGTGCTCCGATGTTTAATAACTACCGCAGTAGTGGGTCGTACAATCTATTATTCGTCAATGCAATTAGGCCACATATTACAAGACGGAATCATCCTTCATTCCATTTCAATGACTTACCATTAGGATACCAGTGAGGTTTGGGACAAGTTGGTACAACCTTACTGTACTAGCATAGCCTACTGTACCTATGGTGGCATTAAACACTATATTAACTACTACAATAAGTCACAATCAATTAGATGACATTAGCTTAACATTACCACATGGATCCATCTTATTTCAAGAATGACTATGTGACGGCATAGGACATGTTGGTACAGCCCATCTATGGTACTGTATTCAATGGCATTTTAAAGTAGGGGAACACAACATTTCCGTTTCAGCCGGGGGGGGGGGGGCGGGCATCACTGAATATAAAATACAAGTCATTTAGTATATTTATTATCAATATCACAAATCTCTTTTGGAGGACAAACTGTTTTGAGGGGTGCTCATACCTCCTAGCCAGCCCCTTCCTCGTCAACCCACTGGCTGTACAGTGTATGTGAAATCATTACCGCAGAATGTCATAGAATTTGAACATTAATTATTTGAAAACGGCAATTAGCTCACTATTATTACAAGATCTTTCATTGCTACTTTATGACTGGCTTAGGATGTTGTGAGATATGGGACATGTTGGTACAGCCTCACTGGTAGTTATAAATTAACACTGTATAATAACTACTAGTCTATGTCAGAGAATCCATTACTTGGCACTGCAATTAGCTCACATGATGGTGTCATTTTTCGTTCCATTTTACTGTGTGTTCAAAACACACAGCTTCAAAATCGGTATGTTGGAACTGCAATTAGCTCACTGTTATTATTACTAGATGGTGTTATCTTTCATGGTCTTAATGACTTTTATTGGGATGTTTGTGAGCTATAGAGGACAAAGCCTCACTCTTGTATTATTGTAAAACAGAATCGTTGCAATTAGCTCAATTTTTACAGGATGGCGTAATCTTTCGTTCTGTCTTAACAACTTTGCTTTGGGATGCTTGTGAGGTATAGGAGAAATCTAGGTACAGCCTCACTCTTGGAGAACAGAATCATTACAATTGGCTGTTATTAAAAGTTGTCTTTCGTTCGGTCTTATCAACTTACTTTGGGATGCTGGTGAGGTATAAGACAAGCTGGCACAGCCTCACTGGCTCAACCTTCTCCAGATTTGAACCGGCAGGGAAGGTCAGAATGGGACCACCCTTCTTGTCTCTTCCACCTACGAATAACAAACAAATATGAATTTGCATCATCGGGGCCTCCAATTTAAGAAAAATCTGAAATTGTCTGAAGGACAACTTGTCTGCCTGTTTTGGTTATCCTAAAGGAGATTTGAGTGTCTAAAAAAGATGAAAAATTTAGACATTTGAAAAGGAAAACTAATTAACATAAAAAATTTGCGTTTTTCTGTATATTCTGCTAAAGTTTACATCAGTTACATTTTTGGTCGATATCGGGCATGGAAAGGGCAATATATACTAAAGGCATTTTTTAGGCATCTGGCAGATCATACACCTGACACTTCCAGTCATCGGCACTTATTTCATATAGTCGACTAGACGACTGTTAAAATTGGCCTTTATTGTGGTTACATTTCCCCCCAAAAAGTCTCACTTCTTTATAAACTGCCAAGTTGGAACATAGAGTACATGTATGTTCTGTAATCTAGTGTGATTATTTATTTATTTGCATTTATTTATTTGAAACAAATCAGATTAACATACTAATGTTCCAAATCTGTTATGATTAAGACTTGTCTGCATACTTGCAACGAAATGGACATGTTTTGATAACAGTTTTTAACAAATTTAAAACAGTAGTAACAAATTTCAAACAGTAGTGCATCCCCTTGCCCCCCCCCCCCCAACCACCCCCCCCCCCCCCCCCACCACCACCACCACCCACACCGCCACTTTTCAGACGCTTTTGACGCCCTTGTGAAGGGAGGATAAAGTTCAACATCCACAATTCTTGAGATAACAATTTTTTTTAAATGTACACGGCAATACAGAGCCAGCCATTTAAAATTACTTTAAAAGTACGTCTATTAGGCCTACAGTGCCACTAATGGTTTATATTCTTATGTATTTCGTTATAACTTACACCATTTGTCGATTATGGAACATTCATTTTGTTTATGTCTTTACAGGGGTATCTTCTTTCACAACCCAATGACCAAGCTATTAAAATATGTTTACGAGTATAAATATGAATAATAAAAAAGAACTACAAAAGGATATTGACCCTGCGATATCATAATAGACTTACTTCAAGTCGTATCACGTCCATAGTCTAGTCAAGATGCGCTTCACCGAATACGAAATGGGATAAATATTTTAAAATTATCGAATCGTTATGCAAACTCACATTCTTAACATGTACTGTGTCGTAATAACAGAGCATCACATCATGGTGTGGTTTTGACTCAAAATAGTTCAAGACTGTGAGAAGCAGGCTACGTCAAGCACCGTGCATCCAATGCTGGATGCGTATTCTGACGCGCTGGCAAGGCGTATTGTCAGAACCCTATCCCGTATTCTCAGTGCTGAACAGTAAAAACCCTCAATACAGCTATAGGTACCATTTTTCAAGTCCTTGGTGGGACCCAGCCCAGGATCGATCTCCGGACCTCCCGGTTACAGGGCCGATGCTCTAACCACTTTCCCATGCAGTCGGCTACGTTGCATAAGTGGTATATATAGCTAGCCCACAGTAAATAATTTCCCCTTTTGCAGGGATGGGGGAACAAACTACCTCTCCCTCTCTCTATGTTAGACGAGCTGGGTTGGACTGTTTCAATTTTTGTTAGTATTTCAAATTCGTTGACTATACCATGACTTTAATATTTCCCAGGCTACAAGACTGGTTGAGAACAAATGTAAACGATAAATACACTGTACTCTATTATGGTACAACATTTGCCTTACATTTATTGAATACGGAATTAGTTAGAAATAGTTTAATTATAATATATGTATACATATGTATCTGAGTCCACCCCCCCCCCCCTTAGTCAATCAAAATTTGTCCCAGTGGGCCAAAAGTTGTATAACCTACAGTCGGTCAATCAGTGACGCGCACACATAAATGAGCCCCGTATCACCTCCACCCCACGCCCCAAATAAAAATAACAACATAAAAATTTATATAAAATATACAAAAATATATTTTTTTAATTAATTAAAAACACCTGCTTAAATATGAATATTGTCGCCCATTCCCATAAGAGAAACGTCACACTTCGGATCTGCAGAAATCATGTGTAAGCTATATATTTTTCATTGAATGTAAGAACTATACTCTATTCATATCGAAACTTACAACATGCGGTGAATAAACCCAGGATGGTGTCAGCAGGATGCTGAGTACTTTGAAAGTATTAGCATAATGACCCGCATGTGCCACCGTAGCATTGCGACACTTGTATGCAATCGTGTACAGCTGTGTATCCGCTTGTTGAGGAACGATTGTTTTGGCTTGGAACGTGTGATAAAGTATCCTATTTATGGAGAGATCGGGGCATGCGGTGTCTTGGAGAGAGATTACAAGAGGGAGCCGCCCCTCACCTTGACTGAGTGGGATTAAGGGTGATTTTAAAGACCTGTAGCAATTAACAAAGCCACATGAGTTTCCGGTGACACCGAGAACTCGGAGATTTAATGAACATGAGAGTTATTTATAACTTCATTTGGAGTTAATACAAAAGGCAGGAGTTCATTCAAAGTTCCTGAAGTTTTGCAACTATTGAAAATCTGACTTGTGGAAGGTTTAACTACTTGCTTCCTCAATGACAATGGGCAGGGGCGTAGGCTATGGGACGAAATCCTACCCCCCCCCCCCCTCCCAGGAAACACACACACTGTAGTCCGGGGTTCCGCTTGACTATTGTTCACTGATAGTTACAAAAAATAATT
>JAODFY010237588.1:0-10024 GCA_027580055.1 Paracaudina chilensis | reverse complement strand
ATGGTTGGACCAGTATTAAGCACAAATAGTATGGTTGGACCAGTATTAAGCACAAATAGTATGGTTGGACCAGTATTAAGCACAAATAGTATGGTTGGACCAGTATTTAGCACAAATAGTATGGTTGGAGCAGTATTAAGCAATGACTACTTGCTGCCCCTTCAGCTTATGATACAAATGGTCACCCATCCTCTATGTTAGTCGGTATTAGATGCAATGCCAATTTCACCATACACAAAATCAAATGTGGCAGTCACTGACATAAAAATTGTGACATGGTGGTATTTCTGGATATGGCGAAATATCAGGATGACATATGATTGGTGATATAGGATTTGTGATATATGATTGGTGATATAGGATTAGCGATGTATGATTGGTGATGTATGATTGGTGATATAGGATTGGTGATGTATGATTGGTGATATATGATTGGTGATATATGATTGGTGATATATGATTGGTGATATATGATTGGTGATGTATGATTGGTGATATATGATTGGTGATATATGATTGGAGATATAGGATTGGATATGGACATTATGGTCTATATGATTGGTGATATAGGATTAGATAAGGTCTATATGATTGGTGATAATTTAATTGGATATGGTAATTGGTAATATGGTGTGAAAATGTTGGTCCTGAAGGTATGTTAGTCAAGCTTGTTGGATTATCCTGTCCGATTTGGGGGGATTTAAACATGGCACAAGTGACAAAAATATGGAGAGTTCTCACCCATGATGAATTGTCTGGGTTATGATTTGTTTTTCTTTGGAATGGAACCAGGTCTGGCCTGCAGAAAATCTCTGTCCCACTGAGAGGGGTACAGTGGCTCCCCATTGACATCTTGTTGTACAATATCATGTTTTTAAACATGATACACATATTTGTGAAAGAAATTGTATTTAGACAGGCTAAGTATCTTTTGGCTTTACACCAGAATGGAACAATTTCCTATATAACGACAGAATTGCAAAATAAAATCAGGGGGCATCGTCATCAAAAAGGAAAATATTGTGCATTGAGACTAAATGAGGTGCAACAATGGGCACTGAGAATGAATACAACAATATTTGAACCTATGTGCCCATAGCATGAAAAATCTTTTGGATTTTGTTGACCTTTCTTATATATTTTTGCTTTCCTCACCCCGAAAGACAATCTTCTATCGGTCAATCATCTATTTTCTCTTCCTTCTTCATTTTTAGGGGTCAAATTTTAAGTTCTGGGGAAAAGTGAGGGGAGGAACAAGTCTCCCCCACCCCAAAAAAAAATCACGCCTATGATCTGACTCTTCAAATTATAATGACATAATTATGTTCCAAGCCAGTACCTACACAGACCAATATATGACATGAAAGTACATTTAATTTGTGGTAAGTGCCAGTTTTATTTTACTGGCAGTGAAAATTACCCCTTTTTTTAAGTTAGATATCTGAAGACAAGAGAGGATGGCCTCACTATTTGTAACTGAGATTAAATCAACTGCAAACAATGATGGATCATTCAGCGAACGGAACCCGTTTCCGTTGTCCTACCTGTCGTGATGATCATACACATTGCTTTTTTGTGGAGACATGTTCACTTCCCTTGACAAACCTGGTCTTTATTGAAGTAAAATCAATCCAAATTTTATTTCAAAACAAACCCAAAGGCTGCATACGAAGCGAATCAAATGGCCTGTACTCGCAAGCACTCCCGTTGGGGGCGCCCCCTGCGTAATTACATTACTGCCATGCACCTGACGACAAAAGCAACAATTTGCTTATAATTTTCTATCAGTTTCTTTCAATGTTATTCCGAAGCCCAGGCGAATGGGCAGAATTTGGCTGGGAAGGGGAAAACGGCACTTCGTCACGTGGTATCAATCTAGTGCTCCGAGACAAATTACACTAATTATGTTAAAGGACAATACTGGATGCCCGGAGGAGGCAGGAACTATTGCACGAGTTCAACGACCAACGACAGCCTTCCTTTGCACTGCCCGAGGAAGGTAAAGACATGACAGGAAAATGACAGACTTGGGATTGGAAGTTTCGAAGAAAGATTTAATTTTGGTCTTTCCTCGACTTTGATCGCCAGCTATCGGAACTAGATAACGGATCTGGTAGGCTATAGGAGTGATCGGTGGTTATCCTGCCGATGTAGAGAAGGAAATGAAGTAGATCAGCTGCCATGATGCAGGGAGATATATATCCAGCGATTTTGACGAGTTAAAGCCATCGTGCGTTACTTGTCACCTCTGGGTGGGATTGAAAGAATCTCTTTTGGCATTGTACATAATAAATACATATTTAACCAAGAATCTAGTTGTGCAGTCCTCATTGTACTCCTGGACTTATGCACTCATTTCAGTTTCATTTTTTCTAAAACAAAGTCAAGAAATGTTTTGTTGGTGAACACAATGACCTGATTATATTAATTGTCCCTGGGTGAGATTTGAAGGTGCATAATGGATGGATAATAAGGCTGCAAAATACAAATTGTTCTGTAAGTGTGATGGTTTAATCATTTAGTCACATAAAAACTACAAAATCTAACCCATTTTGCCAAACCTAAGAATCATGGAGGCGGGGCGGTCAATGACAATTATATGAACCAGTAATCTTCATATGGTTTATGATGCTTTCTTATACAAAATAATCTATGATAACAATTCACTTAAAAATCTCTTTTAGCATTGTACATAAATAAATACAATCTGGTTATGTCATAATTATATGCTTTTACCTATATACTCAGGAAACATTGGATTTTTTTTTTTTTTTTTATCTTTCCCCAACACTAACTGTACCAAATCAAATGGTATAAATCAAACACAAAATACAAACATAAACAAATCCTGCCCATCCCAACTGCCTCAATAATATATGGCAGCATACTTTGGTTGCGGAGGCAATGCCACTGTTACAGTCACATCAAGATCTTGTCACCCCACCCCCTCCCCAATTGTCTGAATTATCCAATCACTCACATGCCAAGGATATAAATATATCAAGATCACAGGCAAGAATCCTTGTTTATGGGGAAGGCAGTATATCTCTCTCACCCTTTCATTATTAGTACATTTTCATTATTATCAGCCCACCTGTGAGAATCCTCTCCCTCACCTGGGAGAAGGAATTTCTGATGAATATGGAATTTAATTAATGAATTAATGGGATTTATCAATTAATGGGATTTATCAAAAAAAAAGAATTATTCATGATGAGGTAAAAATGACAATGATGTAATTCAGTGCACATTCTGAGAAGTGGGCAATATGACTTTGTCATCATTTTTACCCATGAAGAAATAAAAGACAAAAGGTCATGGAAAAAAAAGACTTCAAGATAGAGACCTTGGGAGCATGTAGATATTATCTCCAATCAGTTAAATTAATACTCTAAGTGCGCATGAGTATGCCATCAAAAAAATAGTAAAAGATAAAAAAAAATGATAAAATTTCTCCTCCCTGAAGACAAGTATTTTCCCTCAAGGTTATTGTTTAACAGCCGTAACGTCGGCAGGCGGTAGTTGATACAATCTCAACAGTTGTGAAATAATGCACAATTTACCCAAAAGGAATATTTTAAAAAGTTTTCCTTGAAAACGAATGCCAAAATACGATGCCCTCATGAATAGGTCTCTCTAGTAGTGCAAAATTAGTGATTTTCAGAGGAAACATCAAGAAGATGGCAAAATTCATGCAAAGATATTTTTTATTCTTTTTTGACACCATTGGGGAGACTTAATTATTAAACTCAGACAGAAAATACAGAAAAAGTTTGATGAATGTTTGTATCATTGTTTTTTGCATGATTTCCTTTCAGTGTATGTGCTTGTATAATCATAGCCATGCATCAGACTTGTCTATGACTTCGTCAGTGAAATAAAAGCTTGAATTCTACTGATTTCTACTTCATAACTTAACTAAAACTTTTCTTATTAAGAATAATACCTCATTGATGAAAATTTCTCCATCGCCGTCTTCTCCCCCATAGCATAACGTCAGCCCCAGCTTATCATCTTTGTTGACTCGCTTCAAAGTGACATCCTGTGGAGAGAAAGCATTTTTCAGTCATTAGTATCTTCTTCCATCTAAATACTGATACCTTGAATAGACCCATTAGCCTGCATTTATTGTCTCCACTCAACCGCCAACTCAGGAGAGCAAAACATCACTAAGACTTCCGATAACCTGCGGAGAAAAGACATCTCTTCCAGGATAATGGAACACATCTGCTTATATATATGAACCAAAATAAGTGGAAACCAACTATTGACTTGGTAAAGGTCTCAATAATCTACAATGAACTTAATAATTTACAATCAAAGAGAGACTTATATTTGTATAATCCTGTTCCTGATTTGAGAATCTTATTTCCATCTTAAGATCTGATATGATATCCTGTCAATAAATCTGAATGCTTAAATACCTGTAATTTAATGTTTAACTTGGACAATATCATGAAGTTTTTAATGACAAGTTATGGACTGAATGAATAAAATATTTTGTATGTGGGAGTCACATTGTTCTCATTAACATAAGGAATCAGCGCAGTTCAGTTTTTCAAATCAAACCTAGCTAAGGCCTTATGGAGGTTTCATCTTATATGGATGGCTACATTTTTACATCAGTTGTTAAGCTGCTTCTCAATTTCACACGGCCGCTTCCCTTGTGATTTGTCGATGGACACCCACACAAATGTTCCCTGGCAATTATGACCTAATTTCCGCTGATGTTCCTGCACACAATCGCTTCTCTTCAAAATTCAATTTGACAGAGCAAACAGCCTCTGAACTTCCCTCCATCTCCGAGCAACACACCATCAACAAAATACTAGATATCTTCCCCCTTGGTGTATTTCTATTGTTTTTGGGTCAAGGCTAATGTGGCATATTACTTAATGTAAGGCAGATGTGTTTTAACAAACCCTGGAACAACCCAAAGCAAGCAAAACAGGGAAGAAATATGTGTTAAAGGAAACTAACATTTGCCTGTTAAAGGAACATACTGGTTTAACTTCCATCATAGTCTTAATGCTTTTCACAAATGTTTGAGTCACATATGGACAGTGGAGTCACAAAGTAGGGGGGGGGAGCATGTGTCACCCTAAAAATAATTGTGCCCTCCCAATGAGATTTGTAAAAATCAGAATAATATGGTCGACATCAATTTTAAATGTAGTTTAACATAAACACTACAACAAGAAAATGAACTAATATGTAGGTTTTACTTGTGAATCTGCAGGCTTTGCCAGATGCCGGAATGTCACATAACTTGGCTGCAAACCCCCCTTCTTTAATGTTATAAATTTTCATGTGCGTGAAAGATTGCAAAGCGAGAAAAGATTGCGAATAGAGGGACATAGACAATAGGGTACCAATCTGTGACACAATATACATGACCGTTTTTCACACTGCGTATTACGCTAGATTGTTCGAGAACTGTTTAAGTGACGGGGGTAAGTATAGTCCTTTAGCACTGTGAATGTCAGCCCATCATTTATTCTAATCTCATTAAATGCATTCTGGCAGTCTGGCAGTCTACTTGGTGCGAAAGTTGCTTGCCTTTAAGGTTAACGTAAGGTGAAGTAGCAACATTAATTTTTTGCAACACAATGTCAAAATGTTTTTGCAACACAATGCCAAAAATTTTTGTCAAAATGTCATAATATAGAAATTGGACAACACATCAAAACACTCACAAATGCGCAATTATGTATTAAAAAATATCCATGCTTCCTAAACTCTGCCCTCTCTCAAATCTCCATCTCAACTTTCCTCAAGGGTATAATGTAAATGTCTTCACCCAAATGTGTCTAATCACAACAAAAAGAATCCCAGGAAATGGATGCATCTGATTCCTTCCAGCTTCCACAAACTTGTCAAATTTGGCTGCGAGTTGTCGTGTAAGGTTGGGGGTACAGTTTCAGCTAACCAGCAGGTGTTTTAACGGATACATTTGTCTCATCTTTCAGCTATTTCACTTCTCCTGCCCTAACTCAATGTCCTAATACCAGCTCAAAGTAATAACAGAAATCTCTGAAATGACTCAGTATAATACATATCTTGTCATTTCTGGATAACAGGGAAAAACTTTTTGGGCACATTTCCAGAAATGAATATAGATATCTCAAGATGGATCCGCTGCAGTAATCTCTACAGTAGAACGGCAGAGGAACACATGACTCTGCACTGCTACACACAAGATAAACCACACACAAGATCACACTTTAAGGTCTCTCATCCTATTTACATGCAGTAACATCCATCTTGGGTTAAATGAAGGTCCTATATCAATCAGGAGTTTATTTTACAAAAAAAAACAAATCACCAGCAAACCCATCCCAAATGCTTCCATTTAAATCATAAATGTATTAATATGTGACAGACTATTAAATGAGATATTGATGAATGATTAAAAAAACATCACAATAAGAGGGAAAAGTCATTACTTTGCAGCTAAAATTCTGAAAGAACCTATTTAATTCAATATCAAACTGGAAACACATGTTTTGTTCATTCACTATTAGGAAAGCTGAATGCAATTATGAAATCTATTAAATTACTTTTATACTGTATATCCCTCATTGATATGCAGGTATTATTGCATTCAATAATTCAAAACGGAGACAAATATTCATAACTCCTCTGGTTACATAATCTATTTCACAGGCATGTGTAAGCTAATAGTATCCATAAAACTTAAATTTCATGCCATAAATCTATATTTCTGAGGTTCTGCAGGACAAAGTTTAGATAGGGCTGCACAAATTACTTTCGGTAGGCAGCGTCTTTCTTTCAGCTCGGGTCTTTCTTCATTACCGAAGAGCGTCATTCAACGGTTCTGCAGCACCGGAGTAAATCATCTATGGTTAAATCGCACCATCAGGTATCAATGATATATGGCTAGCTATGCAGATCAACCTCCACTTGAATTCCCCATTAATAAATTAGACTTTATGTTACAGGAGCCTGGTATAATTTTCAGTGTGATAATTTTTTGTTGTTGAATGTTTCTGATCCATGTCAATATAATCAACAGTCTACATGGTATAATTCTGTAACTAGAAATTTAAAGGATAGGTCCGTTTTTTGGGGGGGGGGGCCTGCATTACCATATATTCATGCCAAATTACTTCACAGTTGTAATTGCTATCTGAAATTAATTAAGTAAATGTCCGCATATTTTGTTTGGCAGTTTTTAAAATGCTCACATATTATTTAGGATATCTTGTTTGGCAGTTTTTAAAATGAAGATTCTATTTCTATATATTTCAAGACAAAGTCACTAATTAGATCGTAAAGACAAACAAAAGCTTCTGGAAGCAATCAGGGATATGCCACAAATGTTGCTTAGATTTTTAATTTAATTGAAAATGTGAACTGATTTCAACAACTGATCTCAACAACTGATCTCAACTGATCTCAACAACCAAATTTGTCTTTAATCAATAGGACCTTTCACCACCGAGTGTAGTTTTTCCTCTTTTTGTTTTTTCATTGAAAGGTTGAATGGTAATGCATAGGCATGGAATGAATGTGGGGGTATAAACCAAGGACATCCATTTATTATAAGATCAATAATTAGTCCCAGGCAATTTAATCAGTTTTATTTCTATGTAACCTGGACCCCAATGCCCCCTGCCCCCACCCTGCTCGGCCTGCAGCCCTCCATTGACTTACACCATAGACTAAGAAAGTACCTGTTCTGTAAAGGTAACATATTGATATAATTAATACTAAGATAATCCTAGAATATGCTTTTGAGTTCAATTTGTTACCCAAGTTGCAACTTCACAGGGGGGGAAATATATTTGTTCCATAAATTTTCAATAAATCTATGCTAAAAACAATCGCCAAGCCTGGATGTACCATAATGTTAAATCTGTGATAAGGACCAGATAGTAAAGGCGATAAATCAATATTAATGTTTCTTATATCGCTGTGCATACCATCTTGCATTTAGTAACTGTGTATTTCTAGATTTCTTGCGACATCCTGAGATTAGCCACACCACCAGATAATCTTGATAATTTATGGCGAGCTAGGGCAAAATAACCTCTGCAAGAATTCCTGTTTAATAAATTAAACTGACTGTTACATCAGATATATAGTAGCAGTGATCACTACTTGTTTCAATATTTTTATCTTGTCATGTACGTACAACTGACCATGAAATGAACCTTTATTGTGATTAATGTGTTTATTTACTTTGATTAATTTATTTTCAAATATTGTTCAAGTCCAACCTACATTTTCCAAAGAGATGGATTGTGAAATTTGCAAGCCAATTTAGCAGCAGGTTTTAGAAGTTTAGTGAATGGGACTCTGCAGAATGCTTCCTCAATTATTTCAAGATTTTTGGGTGGGTTACATAATATGAAGTATTAGTATTTTCATTCAACACTCTCTTTTGGGAATTTCTATTTTTTCTCAATTTTGATGTCACACAACAATGAGACCATGTTGAATATATTAAAGTATCTTGTTGGTTCTACATACAATCTACATTCTTGTGCTGGCCCTTGGCCCAGGGTGGACCTTATATGCCATGCAACACTGGAGGTGTGTCAATTGTATTACCAATCAATCAATTATCTACCCCCCTCCCCCATCACCAGTAGTTGATTATGAAAATATTGTGTCCACAAGCAACAATAACCATTGCTATAAACATTGACACTTACATGAAAGGTATAATTTATATACCTTCCTGTATAAGTTCTGTATAATTTTCTGTAACAAAACTTGACACAGCTTGATAATTGGCAGAAAATATGAACAAATCTCAACAGTTCAAGGCCTCCATTCCCATCACTGCCGATATAAAATTTCAACAGACCTCTGCGATGTTAACCTACCTTCTGATGTATTCTGCACGAGCCACAAATTTAATGCTAGATATGCCACATTCTATTTTCAAGATTTAAAAAAAAGCAAGAGGTGTCGTATATATGTGTGCATGTCGTCCAATTCCAGAGTCGTTAAACCAATAGAAAATTCATAATCATGGTGGATGCTAATTATGAATGTTTGAGACTGACGTCGGTCAGCTGCCGTTAAATTACCTGAAGGTTTCTTGCCAGTTCCTGCTTGCTGGAACTTAACTTTAGCCATTTTTGTGTAATTCATGTTTGGTACCTCTTTCTCTCAAGATATTATTCCACAGAATGCCTCAGTGGTATAATGCACCAATGTCATTAAAATTCAAATTACTGTTTGCAAACGGGTAGCAAATATTTTAGATTCTAATGCCTAAAATGTCATTTCATGTTTGTTTGCATTTTGAACATAACGAGTGAAGCATAATATTCACGGCTTCTTTCTGATGTTCAAGGCTCTTATCAGGAATTGTTGATATAATGCAACAACAGACTCCAGACACCTGCTTCAATTGCTAAGAATGACAAAAAAGCTCTAAAGTACAGTAAAGCAGGAAGGGGGTGGGGGATTGGGACTTCTGCTTTCAACAAGATGCTACTCCAGATCCTTCATAAATTGAGAGAACATTTATTGATATCACAGTGCCTAATTGTCACACAGATCAAATTACCATGGCTATGTATTAGCATATCTCCTTATTATAGTCACATGGTACAATGTCATCCAATCAAAAACCTTAATAAATAAAAAGACCAGGGAGTAAGTAGAACAGTAAGACAACAAATAATGCATTTCAGTGCACGCTATTATCATGCAAATCAGATCAGTGCTAGAATTAGGTCTGTTTACCCCCTCGCGTTATTTATCTGCCTCGGATACCCGCACGTCCACAAATACATCTTGTCACAACCACCCAACTTTGTTTATACAAACCGTAAACAAATGAAAGTCACTCATAGGAGGAACACGTATTACGTCTGACATTTCAGGACATTAGTGGCGATTGCCGACTTAGAGGCAATACAACCGTAAACATTTTATCAGGCTGTCAAACAGAATTGCCTGCGATGTTCTTTGGAGGTAATTGATATTTATTAATGAGGTGAAAATACAGCCGGAAGAGGGTACTTGATTCTATAACAGCAAA
>JAODFY010237577.1:0-10024 GCA_027580055.1 Paracaudina chilensis | reverse complement strand
TACATTTAAGCCTATGATTTCCTTGGAATTCAGGGGCGAATTCCAGCTTTCGTTGCCTAACACTCAATGTCAACGGAAAAAAGTTGCGTAGGTTATTTTTTTGGGTAGAGTTCCCATAGTGCAACGCGCGTTCAAATTGCTGCAAATCGTATCATGGCGTGTATATGCGAACCCACTTCTAGGTATATGATTTCTATGTTCGGGGTCAGTAACAAATATAACTATTCGCGTCATTTATTTATTCATCGAAACGAGCCTCTAACCTCCATACGTCAATCGTTTGAAGGAGGATCGGAAGCCGTTTGTGCGCAACACCATATAAACATCACTGACGTCACCTTAACAATATGAATCTCGTCGTAATTCTTGCTTTGTTTTTTTCTATGTCATTAATGATTAAATTTATAAGGTATAAATTATAACATTCACCCTACAGTGGAAAATAATTAGCTCGTCAAACGAATCGTGAAGTTCATACAATAGCAAAATTAATACTGCGACATGAAATTCCACAAAGCACAAAGCATCATTCACGTCTTTGATGATAACATCGGGGACATTTGAACGCTAGTACATTTTGACATATTAGTGAGAGAGAGGTGGAGAGATGGAGCGAGGACAGAGGATGGACAGCTTAGCCGTGGGCTACATCAGGGGAATGATGACAGTGACAAGATCTCAGCATAAAACATATGCCATTAAAATGTTAATCATCGCAGCAAATAACGATTGCACGGCCTTGAACAAACTTCACAAGTTGGAGAAAACAAGTTTGAAGGAAACTGGAATCATCAAATCCCAAGGAAATCTGCATACAGCAGTACAAGCCTAGATAAGATGCACTCCCACTCACCATGTATCAGCCCATCAAAAGTACACTGAAGAAAAATAAAAATATTAAAAATGTTAATGCAAGAAAAGAGGATGTTTACACCAATAAAATTAAAATTAAATCCATAACATTATAAAACCCTCCAGTAACATGAATTTTACCATGCGACTCAGCAGAACCAAATGATTAGTAATCGACAACTCCGTCAATATAAGGGAACATCACACCAACGTTGTACAACCGGGAGTCTATATTACCAAAAGAGGATGTTTACACAAATAAAATATGGTGTTCTAAAAAACGCAAGTTAAGACTTAACCCCTTCAATAAACAATTACCTTAGAAAGAAATAATTTAACCACTTTTTAAAAAATCTACCATGTAATATCTAATTATTCTAACCAAAAATATAATAGTAGCATACAAAATTGATCCAAAAGAATTTAAAAAAATATTAACTAAAAACTTAGAGCTGCTCTCAGTTGAGTTGATTTTGCCAAAGAATAAAACACAATAGCGCCCACCTCAACCACACGTCTTAGATTATAACTAATAAATCTAATATAACTTTTTAATATTAATTTTATTAACATTTTAATAAATCATCCTTATTCTACCTGCATCCGGCAGTAAACATCACAGAACAAAGCACTCCAACATAGTGGGGTTTAAATGGCTTAATGTGATGAAATATTACCAAGATATATTTACTCGAGACTAGATAACAGCCAATCTGATAATATACATCGCAGCTGAAGTGTCAAACTTCACCACATACATACCCACATGGAATTATGGCAAAATGATGTGCAGTACATACCAACCCAGATTAATTTGAAATGCAAATAGTGATTTGGACTAAAAAAATTGTAATATTGCGAAAGGCTATAGGTTTACCGAAATAGCATTTCTTATAATCAAATGCAGCAAACCGCCACTCATCCCAATCCCAAGTTTTTCAGTTACGAAAGAATGTATCCTTTAAATAACCATCCTTACTTTTGCTGTTTGACAGAATGGCAGCAAATTGCCATAGCAACAATAACTGAGCCCACATTGCAATTTATCATACAGCTAGCCCCTACACTAATCCGACCTTGCACAGTAACCCATATAGTGTCGTTAGCCATCCACAAACTTGGAGAATAAAGACACCCAAAATCAACATTTTATTCCCACAAATATGTTAAATATTAGTAATTAAATAATGTAAAAGTGTCAATTATATAACGTTGTAAAGTTACGTTAAGTATTAATCCACCTCAACAATTACTGAAAGAAAACCTAATTAAAAAGTCCAAATTTTCTGGTGAACTTACACTAACACAGAGGAGAGTCGCGAATATTATTGGTGATATATTAGCAAACTATATTAAAAACACACGGAAAGCCAAAAATCATAAAAAGAGGCGTCGACCGCAGCTATGTAAATATTTGTCATATTTGTATAGTCACAATTGTTACGCTACAAGGCCATACTGGGCAAATTCTTGGAAACGTGTAATTTACCAACAGTTAATAAACATACACGCGACATGTGCTCATTAAATGAAGAAGGGTCGCATATGGTATCGTATATTATTCAAATATATATAGGCCTACTCGACGAAATCATGTTATTGGGATACTGAAACAGCTGTAACCTAACGCTTTATATATTTTAAAACTACCTACCTAGTGATAAATGATTTCATATACCGTGCGTTCCCAATTTTTTTTTTTTTTTGAGGGGACGGGCTGGGGCAATTGAAATGATATAAATGAATATGTAGCACCTAATCGTACCAATAAAATACTTTTCCCGCCTTAAATGCTGAACCTTATAGCATTATCAGAAATCCAAAATATATAGTGGTAACGATGATGTAACATTTTTGCGTTACCGGTACCTTATATTCGTTTGGCATACATCAAGGCAGACACGTAATAATTTCAATACAACCTTAAACCCTTATACTTATTGCTCAATCATATGAAATATCAATACAAAATAATTTCTTCTCGTTTTTGTGTTTTATTAACAATGGTATTAAGGTAGTCAGAATATACTATATATATAAATATGATATAAGAAAAATCTCGTTATATCTGAATAATTGTTCAATCTAGAGCATCGTGACATTTTATTGAAAAAAAAATATCCGTGTAACACAAGTCCACAAGTGACATGATGAAGTTGCATGCATGTAAAGCAATGTTTTTATTTTGATAAAACATGCCCAGAATTAATTTTCAGTAAAAGTCAGTACCGGTACTTAATGGTGTACCACAGGGATCGGTTATTGGTCCTCTGTCGTTTCTTTATGGTCGTATATTTATTTATTAAACCCAGCTGAAAAAGTATTTCCCAATGTGTTTTTTTATGAATGTGATACTTGATTTAAAAACAAAACAGCCCACGACGAACTATCCATCAAACTAAATGGTTGCCAATGCTGAGAAAATCAAGAGAATACAATACTGTGAAATGCGAAATACGTAAGTCGATATTCTCGATATGCTGCATGCTAATACTTGCCCTATGGGTTTAGGATTGAATCCAATTAAATTTGTATAGATTTATTTTGAAAAAGGTTGGGCGCATCCCCCCTATACTGGGTTTTTCTTTTGCCTCATCCATCAATTAAGAGTAATCAATAATAAGAAATACCGTAGTCGAAATCGCCATTCTAGATTTACATGCTAATGCTTACAACTATGGGTTAGGCTTGATTCCACTTACATTTGGAAAAAAGCGCTTTCCCCGTATTCGTTTTTTTCCTTTATAAATTAAGAGTAACCATTAATCTTAAAAATTATATGACCACGTCCGTAGAAAGTATAATGCGGTGGAAGAGGACGTATGGGGTATCTTCAAGGAAGGACTATCGGACCAAAACTCTTAGCATAGACGTAATTAGGAGAGAAGCTAGTGAAGCTTAAGTAGGGTGTAGGGAATGTCCAGTCTGTGTCTTAGATGTCGGCTCTATAGGAGAGGGGCAGTCTTGGTATAAACTCTATAATATATATTTTTAACGAGTTGCATCACATTACTTAATATAAAGGTCAAGTGCAATCAGAGACGGGTCGAAATATTTGCGCACTGCACTTTTTGCAGGTTATAAAAACCCTTAGTCGCCCACTTTGCCGGTGTTGGCATTTGGGAGGTCATTGCTATCAAATCATGGAGAATCGACATTTACCAGTTAAAATCGACATATACAAATGTATTTGCTCCCAGACTACTTATTTAATTTAAATCTACCGATTTAATTCGGGATATGTTTAGGCTTATAGTGCTCCCAGCTATAAGTAGCGTCCCATGCGCAGCAATCGAGTAATTATACCGATTTGCAAAATATGCACACTACCAGTAACGGAAAATAACAGCGTGTCCCGTGATTTATTAATTAAACAATGAGCGTGAATAACTTGTTATTGTACAGCTGGCAGTTATCCATGAAACTGGGATTATCATAACAAATATGTTAGTGGGGTAAATCGATAAATCGAGTTATATCTCAATTTAAGTTAGTATATCTCAATTTACATGCCCATATCGGTCATGCATGATACGTATGAGCAATGTTGAACAAGGGTTCTCTGGTGGCAGGAGGAAAATTGTTAGGAGCAAAGTATAAAAATAAAAAGCAGAGTCAGGCCGGGGTCACGCAAAGGAATACTAGCATTGATAATACAAAGTTATATGTGGAAAGCCCGATCGTTTGGCTCGCCGTTGGTAATCGCTAATTTCCAGTCGGTGGATCATTTTATCTAGTGCTCGCGAAACTTTGTCTGGTTATTTCACGAAAGCTGACAGGAGTAAGACTCAAGCGTCCACGGAATATGACAATTAGATAAATAACGACTCTGTAACCAGGCGACATACATTGACCTTCGAAATTCGAGATTCTAAACAGGGCATCATACGTCATCGGCTTTAACCAGATAACTGAGCTAACTACCCGCATTAAAAGAATGATTAATGGAACTTATAGAAGGTATCATTTTGAAGAAAATTTAGTATTATTATTAAAGCATATTTTGGGAGATAAGAGTGTGTTTTTGAAATTTTCTTAATGATGTTTAAATAGGTATAGGGTTCGATTCCTGTTTGTTTTTCCTTTCTGGTCATTAAAGCAGGTTCAATCGATGCGCAGTGGATGTAATGATTGTTGGGATTGTTGGGCTGTTAAAATAATAGTCCAGTTAAAGGTGAAACATTTTGATAGAAAAAGAGTAAAATCTACCCTCAGTGTGAAGGTCCCGTTGCAATAGGATTTTGGTTCACCCCGAAGCTATTGTTATTCTTTAAGCAGTGGCGTTGCTCAGAAAAAAAAAATGATGACAATGAAAATACAATATTTTGAGAGGTTAAAGTACCTTAAAAATGTCAATGTGAGCACCCTCCCCGTTTTTTACCATACAAACATTTAGCCCAAGAAAAAGAAAAATGTTGCCCCCCACCCAAAGAAAAACAGGGTTAACCCTTCACTTTTTGAATTGATTGTTATTTACGTTAGCAGTTTTTAGAATAAAAGAGTTCATATATATCAACGTTCATGATTGTAAGACGGTCACACTAGAACATAACTGCGAATTAAAAGACATTGACTGCAATCCTAAAGCAATTGCACTTCCTCCAACCTCACTGATGCATGATAATCTTTTTCGGATAAACACATCATGTAATAGTTTTACTGACAGATGTTCAGTGTATACACAAAATATTACAATATAAAGGGACAATGTTATTATTAATGCCAAGTGCCAACGTTAATATTAAAAAGATGCAACCCGCCATTTCCTGTGTTAATTAAGCCCACCTAAAAAGGAATCCTGCCGCACAATGGCGAGGGCGATGGCGTAGGGGATACATTTATATAACTCTAAAAACAACATATGTGTGTGTTTCCAATTGTAAACCAAAAGACCTCGGGGTAGATATATTTGGTAATTATTACACATTTTCAATGATGTTTGGTTGAGAATGAGGTATGTGCAGTGGGAATGGTGGAAGAATTCGTGCACGTTCTCTTTCCGTGTTATAGTAGTGGTATTTACCTTAGAGGTGTGAGGGTGATTAATGGTGGTCGGAATTTGACACTTAGTCACATCCATTTATTTATTATCTTCACTATATTATTATACTAAATTAGGTAAAACATAATATAAGACGTTTTATGCATATTGCAAATTGTAAAATGGTCCTAATTGGGCCAGGAGGAATAGGCGGGTAAATGTGTGCTCTACATGCGGAGCATTTATGGAATCTATAAGTCATTTCAGGTTTCTGGAAGTATTGAAGATAAAACAGGTACTGATAGAAGTTATAACTTACCTGAAAAAAAAAGGACGAGAAAGAATTCGAACAGTGAATAATTAACTTGCTATATAACTAATTATGCTATTCATTGTAGCCAATAAATTAAGAAATAACATATTACAAGCACATCTAGTTCGTCTGCCACATATATCAATAAAGCGTAACACGTATTGAATTTACACATGGGCAACAGTAGAAGAAAGACAGAAATGTGGAAATTAAATAACTTATCTTTGAGACCACCCAATTTATATTGATCTCGTTGAAACTATATATACGATCGCTGATATCTTAACGCATCATACACAGTGATAAATAATTGTGTAAAGGATGTTTGCAAAGGTGACATAGATCGGCCTGTATATTATTATTTTTTCCAAACCCTCTCAATGAAAACGGACCATACATAGCCTACTGAGAAGAATTTAATTAGGGATATCCATTTGAAAAAAAACTTGAATGGAAGAGCTGCTATAACTATTTATGTATATGATTTACCATTAGAGGTTATTACCATGAGGTCTCTTATAAAATTCGAGCTTAACCTGAAGATTTGTCATCGCTTTAGCAATTAGCAATGTCATTCAAGAAATCCCCCGCACGGATTCCCTAATGAATCTATAAGGGAACCTCAAATTTGGGATATAATTCGATTATTAGTTTCTGTTCTTATTATTTTAAAAAGGGTCATTCTCCAATCAATTATGTACAAACCTTTGGGGATAGCGTTAGTTCTTTTTCAAAAGACTTAATTTTCCGATAATCAAAGGGTTAATGGAGAGCCTGCATTACACACTATTACAAAACCTGATTTTGATACTCGATTTCGGAACAATTGGTCCCTGATGCATTTCGCGGTACCGTACTTTCTGACAGCAAAATATTAAGCAAAACGTATCACGGTAGTCCACAAAGATTTTTATTATAATATAGAAAATATCAAATAGTGCGGATTTTTTTTTTATATCTTTTTTTTTCAAGCTTTATGGGCCTGTATCAGGGTGTACGTAGCAGGTTTCGAAAAAGTGAAGTCACAAACAGCCATGAGAGGAACCGGTATATATAACTTACCCAGCAATAACTTACCCAGGGTTCGAACCTGTGATCCTTCAATCGCGGACTCACTGCATTACCCATTAGACTAATCATTAATTATTAATTTAATTCATTAATTATAACATCGTCAAATCGACATCCCCACATCAAAATACCGCAAGTGTATTGGCAAATTGAACACAGGTCGATTGATTTTCAATTATATGAATGTTGCTGGGTGAGAGGAACCCGTAGATCATAAAATTCCGATTCGATTCAGTCTGAAAAAAATATTATTGTGTATCGCATTCTAAAGTAATAATTCTAGTTTTATAACGATTGTTTACGATAAACATACACAAGACAGTATACAGTAATCTGAGATGAGGACATATACAAGGCCACAAGACCATAATTGGTATGAGCATCAGGTGTAATAGATCGGATTTGATCCACGGTACAAAAAAAAAACAGTTACAAGATAAGATTTGATCACAAAAAATTGTAAAACCTTAAAAGATATGTTACAATTATCCTTTATTGCCTATTACAAATACACAAATACACGTTTTTACATCACAGAATGTTAAAAAGAAATTGCCAAAAAACATGAAATGGATTTTGATACTTTCAACAATTTTTTTTTTAATACATAACAAGAGATAGTACACTCCTTTTTTGCGCATTTTAATTACACAGTTTTTTTATACATAAAAGAGATATTACAATATAAACTGTTATTCCGTTGATATTAGTAACGGGACAGCGTTGTCGTTAATGGGTCCGAGTCTCTCACTACTAGCCAGCCTAACGACACGATATGACATTAAGATGGTTTTATTAAATTATTTTATATAACTCTTTCTACTACTACTACTACAACTAAAAGTAACGGTAGCCTTCACGTTTGACTGAACACATCTGCCCGGCACAAATCCAGGCTCTCTTTTTTTGTTTACAATTTCGAGCCCAATATGTAGAACTGTAGTAATTTTACTATGGTGTTCGATGGGAGTCAGACCCCTCAACGATCAAAGTGAGGCAGTGGCGTGCACAGGATTTCTGACGTGAGGGGGGGGGTGGCAAGTCTGCGAATCCCCCGACTCAATTTTGTGTGATGGGGGCACGTTTCAAAATGGTATTAGTAATTTGTGTCCTTGGGGCAGGGGCGTGGCCAATCTCAAATTTTGAGGGGGGAGAGGCTGTGATCTAAGATCTAAGTGGAGCGCCACCATAGGTTGGTGCGTAGCGTAGCAACGAAATTTTTGCCAAAAATACCTACCAGATTACCGGAAAATTGCACTTCTCAGGCCTTGTAGGCATACGTCAGTATCGGTAGTTTGTAATTTTACAAATTTACACGCAAAAAAGGGTAAATTAGATAATATATTCTAGACATGGGTTCTAGACGAATCTTTAAGGTGATGGGGACACCACTCCCCTTAGCAGGAGCTAAGGGGGGCACTAAAACACATTGCTATTGTCAAAGTTTAGGCTGCTACTGTAAATGTTGATTCTTATGGAACGCCAAAAGGACCACATATGATGATGCTCTAAAACACTTAGACTGCTATTGTAAAAGTTTATGTTGCTATTGTAAAAGTTTATGTTGCTATTGTAAAAGTTTATGTTGCTTTTGTAAAAGTTTAGACTGCTATTGTTAAAGTTGATGTTGCTATTGTAAAAGTTTAGACTGCTATTGTAAAAGTTGATGTTGCTATTGTAAAAGTTTAGACTGCTATTGTAATAGTTTAGGCTGCTGCTGTAAACATATGATGCTAATATAAAAGTTTATGTTGCTAATGTAAAAGTTTATGCTGCTATTGTAAAAGTTTTGTTACTATTGTAAACATCTATGCTGCTGTACTGAAATTACACGTTGCTGCTTATGATGATCTTTTTCTAAGGATTGTATCAAATGTCTGTGTCTAAGGACTGTATCTATGTACTGTTTCCAAGGGGTGTTATTTTTACTTGATTGACATATGCAGTAGCGATAGAAGGGCGTTCCTTTCACGACTAAGGAAGCAATCAGAGTCTGGTATCTTGACTGCAGTGATGCGTCAATGGTATACGTATACGTATGTTACAAGGCAATGACTCACCGTGTGGGGGTGGGGGAGGCTAAAATAAAAACGCAAACAAATATATTAAAAAATGGAAATGATGGCACAATTTTTACATCTAACTCTCATGCAATTGTCTTATTTTTTTCCATTACACTTCTGTCAGGTACATAGGCCTACTCCGGGGGAGGGGGCGAGGCACAAACGCAATGACTGTTGTTCAGCCCTAAATGTCAACCTCAAGACGGTTAAAATTCTACGCACTCGTGTATACCTCTCACGATTTTAGGAAATGTCCCTCCGGATGTTATCCTTAAAACTTCCCCCTTTTTTCAGCAACGTGTTATTGAATACTACTGCAGAATAATGTTAACAATAGCATTCTACACTTTTAAGTTTTACAATAGCAACAAACTTTAACATTAGAAACCTAAACTTTTACATTACCGTAGTTAGTATCCACAATGAAGCTTTTCATATTATACAGAATATGGAATGATATTACGTAAACTTTCAATTTCAATTTCATCAAACTTTATGTCACTCTTTCTCACGTGGTAAGTACGGAGTGCCAATTGTTACAAAACTGAAATCGACATGTCCAAACTGAGATCAACATGTCCAAACTGATATCGAAATGTCCAAACTGAAATCGACATGTTCAAAATGAAATCGACATGTCCAAAGTGAAATCAATATGTCCAAAGTGAAATCGACATGTTCAAAGCGATATCGGCTTGTCCAAAGTGTAAGCGAAATGTCGAGACTGACAACGAACTTTAAAAA
>JAODFY010237576.1:0-16546 GCA_027580055.1 Paracaudina chilensis | reverse complement strand
GCTTTGAGCACTCCTTCGGTGGTGGAAAGGCGCTATATAAATACCCGGATATTATATATTATTATATTACAGTATAGTATATAGTATAGTATATAGTATACTATATATATAGTATAGTATATATATAGTATATAGTGTATTTTGGGGGGGGGTTAGGGGTTGCAATGGTGGGTCAAAAAGTGGCTGGGTAAGCGTTTCACACATGTGAAGAAGTGACAAGCACATGGCGGTGCACCAGTGCCCATGGGGGTACTAGCTTTAAAATTACCGTATTATAACCGCAAATGATTAGGTAACTGATGGTATTACCATGCAAGTTAATAGTTACACACTGTGTAGGAATGTCCGTGGTAACGCATGATAGTTATATGTGTTAACAGTACCGGTACACCGTTAGCTTGATTTATCTGCGGGGAAGCCGACTGGGTCGTCCGTCGCTGGGTTACATATGTTGGTGTCACTCAACCTATCCACAATAAATAAGATTTGAAGTTTAAAGTTCGGAGTTGGTGGGCAACGATGGGTTACAACACCGTGTGAATCTCCTCACATCACTATTAAACCATGGTACAGTCTGTATTACTTCGTGTGTTTACAGCGGGTAGCAAAATCGGACTCGGTTACCCGGGATCAATTACCCGTCGTCGGGTACCCTCCTTCATGACGAACTTATAGGCATGTAAATGTTGCCAAATTTAGCCATGTAGTGTGTATGTAGGCAAGCCGATTTTGGCATCACAACATTGTCACTCAATACGCTAAGTAGGCCTAGGTCTATGTTGTAGTTTTTTAAGTGTTTCAAACGTTCGGAACGTAATCATATAATTTATGTGATCAAGTTTCAATATAGGCTAGTTTAATAATATATTTTTAATGTAGTTGATGCCTAATTATAGGCTTTGATGTTCTTGCACATTGTCACAATGACTATTTTAGTTAGGCTGTGTAATGCTGGTTTTGTTACAAAATTAACGTTACGTTGACATAGAGTTACTGAGTGTTAGATTGGGCTGGTCACATGTTTTATCAAACCACCGGGATTTGTGGATGAAATGAATAACATGATCAGATTAAATATACGAAATAATAACATGGGTGACAATCCGGGGTGCCATATACCCCCACATTATTTATTGTTAGACAAAAAGGGCTACCGATCACGGCTACTGAGGACGAATGGGGTACAGTTGAACATCATTTGGGGAACCCATGGTAATGGAAAAGTTATCCACCACCCCCATAAAACCCCCACACCACCCTTGGCGACGCCATTAGTTTACATCTCAGCCTTACACGCGCGGTGGCAATTTTGAATTTTCAAACAGGAAACGCGAATTTAAAATGTCCTCGAAAGACAGGCATCATACTACCACCAAGAAAATATGTGAAACAGCGCTTTATTTTCTCTAACATAAGAAAGGCCGTTTTGTCAGACTGATCCTATACAGTACCGCCGTTATTCCAATGCACCAACCGGCGATCGCTGGTTTTAACATGGTTATCCCCAATGCGAATAAATGTTCACAAAATCCTCACGGGTTCGTAAAAACCTGATCGTTTGTGAATGCGTTTTTATTGTTTTATCGATTGACCCAGACCGGGCATATACAAGACACGTTCCCTCAAAAACATGAAAAAAGGTGCCCTTGCCAAATTCAAATATGCCCCTTTTCGAGACTCTGCCGGCTTGATGAACCCTCATGTCCGTGCCCCCCCCCCCCTCCTGGCTAGATTTCAATTATATTAGTTCCGCCGCCCAAGTCCCAATCATGATCGGCCGCGTCAGAAGTTTCGCTAACAGCCAATCTGCCCATTCAAGTAAAACTCAATCCCACGCACTTCAATACGAATAATCTAAACATACTGGCTTTGAAAACGATTTGAAAAGAGTTACACTAGTAGGTTGCATCAGTACACCCTACCACTCCTACATGCCGCCAAACCCCTATCCTAGCCATTTAACGAAAAGACCACGACAACACCAATTTCTAACCATTTCTAAAGTAGAGAGCGCCATTTCACAATTGCATTATACTCATGTAAAAAAGAGGGCGCTATATACAAATCTAATAATTTACGATTATGTTATACCTATGGTAATATGACAGAGCGAGTTAACTCGAGACCGATTTTTGTTTCTTTGTTCAGATATTGATTGAAATCAGTAAACATTTTAATATTAATTAAGGACGTGGGAATAAAATTGATCTCACCGGTACATTTCGGTTGCCAGCCTCTGCTATTCGTTATCCTTGTTATACTTTTTTTATCATACCGTTTGAGAAAATATTTTGCACAGCGACTGTTGCTGAAAAGAGTATTTATCTAAAAGATAGGACATTTCAAGGAAAATCACTGTTCCGATATTGTAAAGTGAAAAAAGCTTCTGGATACAATGTGGATCTGTAAGAAACTTGTCTGATGCTTAATTAAAATTAACATGTAAATTATTTAATAAAAACAACAAGTTAAATGGATCAAAGTACGAAGACGCGAAGTTGGAACGCCTCTAACAACGATACAATTTCGCCCTGCACTTATTGAACCGATTCCACAAAACAAAAACGAGCCACTAATTGTTCTCATTGTAAAGACCCAGGTTAACGTTCCAGGATGTTCTAACTTCGAGCACTGTAAGGCAAGTTACCAGGCTATATACCCGTAAAATTTGTACCAATTTTATTTTAGAATCCGGCCAACATTTAATGTCATAAATATACTGTACACTACGTACCCTCCACCTCCCCGAACCCATCGCCTACCGTCTCCTAACCACTATTTCATTTCTGTACGTGTGAAGTAAATAGGTGGCGCTATTCCATTAAAATGCGCACATATGGGAGGTTTGTTTTAAAGGGACTGTCCAGTGGCAGATGAATCTGGATTGATAAAAAAAAAAGAGAAAAAAAAGAGGAAAAACTAGTTCAATGGTCACGGTGAAAATCGCATTTTTCGTTCTTCGATATCTGAACAACCAAAAATGTGACTTTCACACATGAGTGTAGTTCTTCCTTATTTTATCATGTTCATTTACTCCTTAGTACAAACAGATGGAAGCGCGCAGCAGCAGAAACATACGGCCATGTAAAAACGTGGTAAAGTAATCAATAATCAGGGTTTACCGTTTACCGATTTGTCATCATTATTCCACATCATAATGCATATAGTGTGACAATGAATGAAAGATTCATAATTTGCAGCAAAACTAAATATTCTTAAAAATGATGAATAATGTATATATGGCCTCAGTAGCGTAAGTGGTACCTACACCGCCTATAGTCATGGGAACAGATTCGACCACAAAATGCAACACTCAGTACAGTTATGGCCTAATTTATCCGCAATTAGGGCTATTTACGATGTGAAAGATCCATTAACGCAGTGCGAAATACTTGTCATTTCTGGAAAGGAGTGAAAAATGTACAAAATCCGTCTTTTCGGGCGGTTTTCCAGAATTATTTTTCTGAAAGCATTTCCAGACCCATTCAGTGAGTATTTAAATCATAACTAAAAAGGGAAACTAATGGCAAAATCTCCCTCTTTGGTGAAAAAAGGTAATTCTCAGGCAGGTTCAAACCCTGATTATTGCTTTACAACAAGGCTATATCCGTACACTACATATAACAGTGCCTCAATCAAGACCTGGTTCGCTACATCACTGCAAATAAATATCTCTAAAACCATGACCCCTCCATAAATTAGGTCAGATATAATGCCCGGATCACCGTGGTAGCTTTCAATCATTCCGACACGCTGCACATTCGCACGACATTAACGCTGTGCACACAACACCGACACACGCATGTCTGACAGCTGAGTAATGATCAGCGTAATGACGGTGTGAACCTAGTCTTGGCCAGACACGGCCAGACCGTTTGTATTATTTTATTCTTCGGTAGCGCTCTACAAATCCGTACACAGATATGTCGTGGTTCCTTGCCATAAATTACCAAAAATTGGGGAGAGGGGTACCGATTTCCTTAGACCCCTCCCGTAGGACACGGATCAAGACAAACGTTTGCCCCCCTCCCCCTTCCCCCAATCAGCTACCGCTGATCCGCCGGATCCCGTTCCCGCCCCAAACACCCCATGACTTTATTTACTCCATTCACCCATGCATTTGGTTTGCTGTTTTCATACAACTGACTTACTACCAGCCTCATTGTGTAGACATTTGCATTTTCACTTTTTGACCTTTGTTGACCTCGAATGAGCTTGGAACAGCGCCAAAAACAACAATGCCAAGTATGACATCCATGAAGGTTGACGTTCTTGCGATAACGCGATGACGAGCAACTGTCACATCCACACACATCCACATACACACACGTACAAGCATGACTACATCACTTTATATATTTTAATTTCAATTATGTATCTGGCCACATTTGTGACGTCATCAGTTCACTTGGACCGGTAGCTCTTATTGTTTGTATTTTCATCACACTGATTTGAAATGGTATGCCAATGTTTTTTTAATATATTAGAAAAATGTATTGCACAGCAGTTGTTTCTCGGAGATTATATTTCTAAAGATAATAGATTAAAGATGGGGTTGCAAGTAGCGAAACTTACAAAAAAGTCAGATTTTCAATTGGAACATTTTTGAAACTATGAGTGAACAAATCCCTGTTGTAGTAATTTCAAATGCAACTATAAACACCTCAGAGGGAAAGTTTACTAACATGTTCATTAAATTAGGAATCTGTGGGTTCTCGCCGGTGTCACCGGAATCTCACGTGAATTCGCGCTACTTGCAATCCCACCTTTTAGTAATAAATATATAATTGTAAAATCTGTAAAAAAACTGATTTCAAAAGTAAACCTTTTTTTTCTTTTTTTTTCAAAAAAGCAAACCTTAGCTGAATGTGAAAGAGGCTGAAAAGATACACAAGACACTGTAATCAGCGTCACAATATCTTGTTCCGTTCTGAAGATATCAATGTTTGAAATGTACATTTACATTTTACGGGAGCATTTAAAAAAAAAAAAAAAATTAAAGAAAACGACTTGAAATATGTCTATAATGACATCACATTGCCACTACTAAGAGTAATATCCCCTTTGTATTACTTTATTTTAATGTCCATATTTACAAAGATAAAATACAATATTTCAATAATTTTGGCATTTGTTTGTGAAAGATCGCCACGTGACATTACAAATGTATATATAAACGTTAACAAAATTAATGTCCCATAGACTGATAGAAGAGAAATAAACTAGGGTTTAAATTACAAAAGAAATACAAGAATGTGCCCCTCTAGTTGCCATGTGACGTCATCATAGACTTACTGCAAGTCGGTCACCCAAAATGATGGCAACCTTCGTATCGCTGAAAATGCGCACATTTTAAGTTAATACAGTTATAACTTGAGAATGAAACACGATATCTGGATGCCGATTACAGTGCCTTGTGTATCTTTTTTTTTTTTTTTAAATCTCATTTCGCAAAAGCTAAGGTTACCTGTTGGTTGTTTAAAGGACTTAAAAGTGGCGACACAGGAAATAAGATAGGCCTACATGCATGAGAGCGCAAAGAGAGTTAATTTTGTGTATTGAGACCAGCAGCAGTGTAATCTTGATCGAGACAACAGTGACGTTTCTATCTGGACGTAAATTAAGCGACGCGCAGAGCGACAAGTGACATTTTATACAATGTATTGATTAGATATCGGTTTGGAACGATTATGATCGCATCTTGCAAATGATGTTTTTGACAGAAATTTACAGAAGGGTACAGACGAGTAGGCCTAATTATTTTCTTCATTATATTGATCAGATATCGAACTAGAATTATTATGATCGAATCATACATGTGATGGTTTTAGTAGAAATTCTTCAGCGTTGCAGACCAGTGATAACTTATTCAATATATTGTTCGGATATGTCAGGGGCTGTTATGGTCGAATCTGTCATCATTGGTGGAAGAACTCCTCAACCAGCACATCGCGCAATCAGGGCCTGACAACGGAGAATAAATTGTTTATTGTAACAGACGAAGGCTATAATAGGGCGGGCGTCTTGCTGATTGTAACAGACGAAGGTTGTGCGTCTTGCTTATTATAACAGACGAAGGCCAATAGGGCGGGCGTCTTGCTGATTGCAACAGATGAAGGTTGTGCGTCTTGCTTATTATAACAGACGAAGGCTGTAAATGCGTCTTGTTTATTGTAACAGACGAAGGCTGTAAGTGCGTCTTTCTTATCCTGACGTCACATTCAGCTAACCAATAGTTTGTTCGGTTCAATGCGTAGCCTACGCACGGTGTGTTCACAAAGTAATAGCTGCTTAACTGCCACTTAACTATGCTAATGACACATTGATAGGCCCCATATCAACTCATGAAATGTACACCTGTTTTCTTTTCACACAATTCAATTAGAAAACGGAATTTATGTTTATGTCGCTTTTCCAGTTTTGTAACATTTTGTGACTAGAGTCACTAAGGCCTTGTTCAGACTGAAGAACGCAAGGGGTCAGACCCCGCGAAGGGGATCAAGAGCGAGTGTGGACGCTCGCGTTCTCGGGGTCAGATCCCACAATCGTGATCTCCCTTTCGGGATGGATTCGACCCCGCGAGGGCATCAAGAATTGTAGCTGTGCGTGACTCGAAAAGAAGGTTTGAAGAAATGTGCCCTATATAGTATGGGTACTCATGGAATAATAAACAATATTGACTCGACTCGAATCACTTGCTGTAAATGGCTCGACTCGAGTCACTAATTCAGCGACTCGTTAAAACGCTGTGCTATCCTATAACTTAAGCCTATATAATATCACGTCATGACTATAGGCTCTCTGGTTACATAATGGGATGGGAATCTGTAGCGTTATTATAACAATTATAATATAATAATAATGACTGTATTTGTCTACAAAATATTATGTCGGTTAGAGATCTGACAGCTGTTTTGAATATTCGATGTGGTGTGACGTCACGCCGGTCGGAAAGCCGGCGTACGAATAATTGTGATTTGGGGAGATACGGCAGTGATGATTATGCCTCTCTATACCGTTTTGTACTCCTTATCACGGTATGTGTATTTAAATAACTCTCTGCTTCCAGAATCGCGTGTGACCTTTCACCTTGCTGATGAATGCTAGCTGCAAGTTTCAACACGACACAAACACACACGTACAACATGCGGTAATGAACGAGCTAACGCTCTTAACTTTACTGTATACAATATAGCATACACGACCTCTGTCGCTTTGGTATTTACAGTTTCCAACAAAATAATAATAGGGTGTTCTTATAAAGCGCCAAAAAAAATTAAAACATATCGCTGTGTTGTATATTTTTTAGTATAGTTTGCTGATGTGCTCAATTTAATTCTATAAGAGAAACCTGTCCAGCTCATTTACCAGCCAGCTTCCCATCACCCCGTTTGACTTGTCTAGACGATATCAAACCACTGGTCTTGTCCCCTACCCCAAATGACGAGGCCACGCAATAAAATCCAGGCTCTTTGCAAATGTACCCAATGATGTCGGAGCCAAAAAGCACTGTTCACCCTTCATTTGTGGAAAAAAAAATGGTTGAAATAAAGACGGGGACAATGTGTTCAGCTGGAGCTGAATAATAATTGATCTCTGGATTGTCAACAACAGGGAACTAGAATTGTTGCAAATATAGATGCATTCCTAAATGGTGATTGGTATAGTGGGTCACTGCATGCGGGCACTGTAGCTCAGTGGTAGAGCATTCGCATTAGACGACGAAGGGCCCAGATTGGGCTCCGTCTAATCATTAATTTCATGTGGAGTGTGTTGAAATTAATTTGGGGATACAGGCAACAAATAAATTAGGCGACATAGGAAATGATAAAAAGTAATTATCGGAACCTTTTTTTTTCTTCTAAAAACAATAGTTTTTTTTTTTAATATTTCATTATCTTGTCCGATGCACCGAAAAGTTCTGTATACCTGAATATACAAGTCGTACAATGCATGCCAAGAAACACACAACAACTAAGTCCACTCACTGTGTGTGTGAACATAGGCCTGTCATTGTCATTGTCGATAATTGGTACGCTTTGGTCCTAAACAGAGATTCTTCATGTTTACATCTCACCCACATAATTACCGTTTGTGGTTATACGTGTGACAGGCGTTGCATTATCTAGCTAAGTAATGAAAACGCCCTAACGAACACGTGTGTTCTTTGTTTACGTTCTTACTCTTCGTTAGATCGTAACGGTTTCCCCGTACCAAAAATAGTATGAACAACGTAAGTGCGCAATGAGCGAATTCGGTAGAAATTTCGTGCTTACCTTCCCCTGCGACCTGGATTCTCTGGAATAAATGATCCGCTTGGTAGATATTGTCCGTAAAGATCCATAGCGATCGAATTAATCCACCACCTAAACCCAGAAATGGAAATTTTGGTCCAAATTTTGCAATACTAAGGTGTGTCGCAGGCCGTTCGTATTCACCGGCACAGAACAGCTGACAATCGTATACAAGTGTACCGCGGTGGTGATATACATCCATCATGAATATGCAACATACCTCGTAGAAGGCTTTCCATTGGTCGGTTATTGTAGCGGGAGGTTTCTCGACTCAGCTAGCTAAATATAGCGGGAAATCATTCGATACAAACATTGAGAAATTGAGAATTGCGCAAATTTGAGGGAAAACAAACGTGAAAACAAGAAGCTATACGTTTTTAACGTAGTGGGCATATTAGTGCGCTTTCGAAAGTTGTTCTATAGCACTAGCCAACGAGTTTACAAGATTTTGCGACCAATGACAGACAGCTCAAGGCTGAGCGGTGGTTGATGCAAAAGTGGAAGCAACATGGAAGAGTTTGGTAGGTCCCTCCCAAAATGTGCATTTGTCCATAGCGCCTCCAAATTTAAAGTTGCTATTTTCCGTTTACTTTTTATGGGAGGCGTAACATTAAAACAATAATCAGGGTCTGAGTCTGCCTGAGAATTACCCTTCTTTCACCAAAATGAGATTTGCCATTCGTTTCACTTTAAGTTACGATCACAAGACTTCCTGGATCTTTCACTTTTTTAATCTATTTTTCCCGAAATTTTTTCCATCACCGGGGGGGGGGGGCTCCCAACATTTTAGGTGAGGGATAGAATATACGACATCCCCCATCAATAAAATAGTTCTACATAGGTACATACGCATGTAGCGAGAGGGCACATATTGTGGGTGCACGTGTCTCACAGGGGCGACTATTTTCGCGAACTACGCCGAAGGGCAGCATTGGTTGTGGGCTATTGACCCGGATGCCACGTAGGGTTTAGTGTTGGTGCCTATTCCACGATAAGCAGGGTTAGGGGTTAGCAGACTGGGTTAGGGAACAGATGGGTTAGGGAACATGGTTAGGGAACATGGTTAGGGGACAGGGTTAGGTGTTAGGAGACGCGGTTAGGGTTTATTTACCCGGCAGCTGGTACAGTACTGCAGTACAATCTAGTACTGCAGGCCAATGTAGGCCCCTGTAGTATTATATTTACTACAGGCAGGCGCGTAGCGAGAGATTTGTCTTGGGGGGTTCTGGGGAAGGGTCTGAGGGGAGGTGGTTTTCCCCCTTCCCTTCAGCGAAAAAATGCAATTCATGGGCCCGTAGACGCACGATGGTGCAATGTTTGTGAAAAAACAGCAGTCAAATTTCCACTGAACGTTCAAATTTTTCTTAATTTTCTTCTTTTGTACTCAATATTTTTTGTCACTCCGGTTTGGGGGTTCAACCCCCCCCCCCCTTGGCTACGCCGCTGACTACAGGAATTAATCCGATGATCCGAGGCTACTAGAATTGAAGAAATCAAATGCAACTCCCTACAGGAGCTTTTCCAATGGACCCCCAAAAAGGGACATACGCGCTGCCCTGTAACACTGATTCCACAAAACGTTCACGGAAGCAGTAGGACCTACCCCAAAACTGACATTGTGTGTGTGTGTGTGTGGGGGGGGGGGTGTCTTCTTTTTCACTGGTAGAAATCCAGTAGTTGCACCGACTACTGCACATGTAGTTCCAGTATGCCGAGTGGAGTAAATTGTGGAGGGGGAGGCAGGCCCGTAGCCAGAGTACTGAGCATGAGGGGGCCAAAAAAAAAAATCAAGGGGGGCCAACAATTGATATACTATCTAAGCGGAGCGCCAGCTTCGGTTGGCGCGTAGCGTAGCCCAAAAAAAATTGACAAATAAAACGCCCCAGATCACCGGAAATGGCACTTCCCAGGCTCTGCAGTGGCATCTGAACATCATATTCTGACAAGAGCCAAAGGGCACTAAGGTTCCTTGCTTATCAGAATATTGCCAAATCGAGGCGGCGCCCCCTTTCGCCCCCCCCCCCCTCGACTACTCGACTACGGGCCTGCACCTTTCTCTTCAGAAAGCTTGGTTTTTCACTGGGCTATTATTTTACAAGACAAGTAAAAAGTACATCAAAACAGCAGCCTGAGCTGTATGTTAGTTTCTAACGTAATAAAAAATATATTTAATTTAACATTGTAAGGCTGTAGAAAGTTAATTTCATAAGTAACATGAAATGGAGTTGATACCTAGCATATATTCATGGCAAGCTTAAGTGTAAATCCACAACAACAAAAAAGCCAGATCAACTGGCAAAGAATTAGTTAAAATAATTAAAATGAAAGCAATTTTACACAGCTAATTCTCAAAGTTCCCAAACAAGATGTCATGATGACAAGATATGTCATGATGACGAGATGTCATGATGACGAGATGTCATGATGACGAGATGTCATGATGACGAGACGTCATGATGACGAGATGTCATGATCCCACTACTGAAAGAAGTCGACTTGGTTAAGATAAATCACGTTGCCATGACGACATCTTATTTAAAGGAAGTTTAATTGTCAAGATAAAATTATATCTCACTTGTCCAACATAAATTATTTTCATAACTTTATAATGATGTTGACTTATTCCAAGTAGGATGTTGGGATGACAAAAATTGATCTCATCATCACCACATCTCGTTTAGCACATTTGGATCGAGCTCTGTGAAACTACTACATGAACATGATTATTGTATGTCTAATGTGCGAAAAGGAATGTATATATATTGCATCACTATTAAAGCAATTAAGGAAATTTGGCTTGATAAGTTAGTAGTATAAAGGTATACGATTCTGGCCCCACTATCACAGACCTCTCCATGAAAAGCTGTATATGGCATAGGCCTAACAGCAAACGAGAAGACCAGCATATTTTTGGCCTGTACTCTGTACGGGAGTTGTTTGACTTTCAAGTATCTATTTCACAAACATTAAGAATCTGTGGCATTGAGCCTATTGAGGACTAAATAACAATTAAGGGTGGGGTTGCAAGTAGTGAAATTCACATGAGTTTCCGGTGACACCGAGATCTCACAGCTTCGTATAATGTTATGAACATGTTAGTAAACATTCTCGTTGAGGTGTTTATTGGACTGTATTTGAAGTTAATACAACTAGGATCTGTTCATTCATAGTTTCAAAAGTGTTCAACTGTTTTAGTAGGTTTTGCTACTTGCAACGTACCCACCTTTAATGAAATTTTGCCTGTAAAATCAGTTGAAAGCACTTTGTATTATAATTTTGTGGTATTCGGAGATAATTTAAATGCAACTTTCCTGCAATCTAAATGGTAGTTCTTTTTGAAAAATTTCATTACGCCCCTCTATGGTGGCGCTCCGCTTAGATAGTCTTTCGGGCATAGTTCAAAAATTCCCCAAATGAAAATGCGCTCGTACGCGTATGATGACCATGCAAAACCAGAGCACATTTTTTAAGCTCAATTCGACAGTCGGAAAGTCTAGATAGTTTTAAAATAAATGTAAAGTCGCTTCTTTTTAGAAACAATTTAACGTTTGAGCTTTTATCCTGTATAGAGTTTTTCTAGTTATTTTTTGTACTCCTCGCTAATTTTTAAAATTGATTTCTGTGTGCTTTTATGGCTTTTTTTGTACTTAAGACTTTTTAATCGAGTCTTTTCTTTCTCTTTGGAAAGCGGTACGTGACGCAGTGAGCATCGCTATAGAAAACTATTTTATTATGTTATTATAAAGCACATAGGTAAGCAAAGTTAAAACATAATTTGATGAATATAATTGAAAGAAATTGGCAGGCATTTATTACGGCATAGAAAATTGTCCTATACTACTATTCCAGTTGATACAATTTTTTTACAAAACAAAACTTGGGAGTGAAATTGGTACATCAATCCAAATAAAAGTCAAAGGTCAATCCAGTTCCTTCCATTTTTTCCTTATAGAGGGCGTCAAAGATTTTATTCTGAGCCACGGTGAAGTAGTTCTCCCAGTCCCCTACCTGACCTGTGTATGAAAAATTTTGATACATTTTTATTTGATAATTCCATTCATTTTAATGTATTGCACACTAAGGCCATGCAAATGAAAAAAAAAAAATTGGTTTATCGTCCCCCAAATTTTTGAAAAGTTAGGACGAGAAACTAGCTTTTTTACTTGGCCTTAATAATAATCAGCAGCATTTTCAATGATCAAGTTTACCAGGAGTGTACTATCTGTAGTCAAATTATTTATATAAATAATTTTGGCTATGAAGAAATCTTCCTCTTTGTACGATGACCTCTTGTATCTTCTTTCCCTCTATCTACGATGATACTTTTCTCTGAAGATATGTTAATATTTCTATCAAAATCATTCTTTGAGGATGTTTTCCTCTTCCTCAGGGGATGTTTGTCCTCCTTTTATCTCTGAACATATTTTCATCTAATTTCCCTGAAAATCAGCCCTGAATACTCACCTTCCCGCTACAGTTAATTCCTTCAAACCCCCAATTAATCAGTGTAACACAAATACTGGTGTCATTTCTTGTCTAAATTCCAACATTTTAACTGGTTTTTAAATTTTTCATATTTTGTTATTTTCAGTTCAGTTCAGTTCATCAATAGTTTCCTTGTATGGTTTGTTATGATTGTGTTTAATCTAGGTGCAATGAATTTTCAATATTTTTCTACAATTTTCTCAAACAAATAATAGAAGCATACAGGGCGGGCACATAACAAGCATAGCAAGTATGAGCTCAAAAAAGTTTATAGGACCTCACCTTTCCTCATAAAGGAACCAGCTTGAAAGTGTGACATCACAGAGTCTGGATTCGTTTTGGGGTTTTTCTTCATTGCGTCAAAAGTCGACTTGGCGACAATGCCGTCCACAGCCTCATCAGATAGGGGGCGCTCCAGAAAGTTGGCTATTTGGATGACAGAGCTTCTCAAATCCTGTATTCAAACGACAACTTCAAACGCTCAAATAGTGATAGGATCAGTGTTGATGATTAAAGGAAATGTGAAGGAAGTATTACAAATACTATAAATGACATATTCTAAAGCAAGTATTTAGTTAATTTATTTTGCCCAAACATCTATCCAAGCAAATTCTGTCGTCGCAAATTTATTGCACATGATTTTGTTCCAGCATTCAAATGCAATTTGCTCGCTCAGACTTGCATGCAATTGATTAAGACTGCGTGAAAAGTAGCGACCCTTTTATGGTTATGCATGCATACTGTATGTCTGTTATGCCATGCATGTCTATGGTCAAGTAAGTGGTAGAACATGCCTATATTATCAGCCATGTCGCTCAGACAGCGCTTACACAGTGAAAATTGGTCTATGCTATAGAGGTTTTTCATGTGACATCATTTTGACGGCCATGCGTCAAGCGTCCCCGAGCTATTGCAGTAACCAAGGTTATATCGTATTCACTGTCCCGAGATATGCACAAAATGTATACGTCACAGTAGCGAATTTAAACTGCGCTTACATGATCGGGGACATGCGCAATGACACGCTCGGGGAGCTTAACGCTTGGCCGTCAATATGACGTCCGTGAAAAACCTCTATTAGAATAAGACAGGATCTATGTTATGAACAGGATAGTGAGTAAAAGATTGAGACAAGCAGTTGGGCTTAGCCTATCAGTATGAAACAGGCTAGTCGGCTAAGATAGCAAGTACAAGGAGATGGGCAAGCTAGACTCAAATTGTACTACATGCAAGGTGGTGTACGTTAGATAAATGGAGTACCAGAATGAGACAAGATCTTTGGTATGAACAGGATAGGTAACATAGAAAGATTGAGACAAGCAAGTTGGAGGCAAGCTGGGCTTAGGATATGAAACAGGCAAGTTGAAGAATGAGACAGGAAAGTGTGACACAGGAAAGCTGGACAAGTTGTACTACAATAAATTGTCATAGTTAAATTATAAATATGTATGATTGGTATTCATGGTATCGTCTCTGGGTTGTGATACTTGATCCTACTGCCTTGATCCTACTGCCTTGATCCTACTGCCTTGATCCTTTTGCCTTGATCCTACTGCCAAATGTTGGCAGGTCAAGTAAGCTGGTATCTGCCAATGATGTGTAATCCATTCATTCAGACTTTTTTTAAGCATTTGTCTAACATTATTAAAAAAATGGTTTAAAAAATGGTAAAAAATGTTGTAACAATGACGGTTCCTCACCTGTTTTTGTCAGATGCCGACAACAGTCTTGGAGACATCGACACCTCCTACCTCCGGGGGAATGCCCGTAGCACTGACACAGCAGTCCATGTCTTGCCCCCCTACCATCAAACAGGAGCCCATAACCCTGACAGAGGATCAACTGAGAGCCTTCGCCAAGGACCGGCAGAAGAAAGACAATCACAATATGAGTAAGAAATAAACAGACCAATGTTCATTTATTTTATACAGTATCTGTCTGTCCATGTGTGTCTCTATTGTCAAATGTTTAGGTAAGGCGTATGAAGTTATCCACAAAGTCAGAAATTGATGATAATCACATTTATGTATAACAGCAAGAAATACTTGGTCATTTCTTGGTAACGGTGTAAAACGTACAAGATCTGTCTTTTCAGTCACATTTCCAGATATGACACGATACTCTCAGACCCCTAAACATTAGTACTATTTCTCCCGGGTGACCTTTGGAAACTGCCTATATGGATGAGCAATAAAGTTGTATGTGTATTTCATGCTGTTTTTCTATATAGTTATTTGGTATAAGGCTTCAAATTGCATATATATTTTGTCTGGTAGGCCACCTCCATACTAGTGATTTTGGATGGCCACTTCATTTAGAATAGTTTTGGTTAAAAATTACAGAATGTGGTCTTGTTTGTGGTCTTGTACCCCTCATGTCTTCTAAACTGTTTTCAGTATATACTCTGAATATTTCCATTTCTCATCTTATAAAAAAAGAGGAAAAACTACACTCAATGGTGAAAGTTCCTACAATAAGCGTGTTTGGTTTTTAAGATATTGATTTTTGAAATCCCTTTAATTTTGATTAAGCATCTGGCCACATTTCTGATGTCATCAGCTCACTGGTGCTGGAAAAGTCTTTTGTTATCCATTAAACAGTTCACACTTGATTCCATACCAATTTGAAATGGCATGCCAACGTTATGTTTGAAAAAATGTATCGCACAGCAGTTGTTACTCGGATATCCTATTTCTATAGATAATATATTTCAAGAAAAAAAACACTAATTATAAAGAAAAAAATTCAAGTGATGTGCAACTGCGATGTCACAAATTGAGCTGATCGGGCTCTGTCAGTTATCATTACTTTGCATTCATAATTGCCTTTGTATTTTGCAAAGACTCTGCAGTGGCAGCTGCTCTGGGAGTGTGAATACCTTATTTCCCCCCAGGCTTTCATGGTACATGGTGTGTAATATCCTGGTGGAACTTTGCTTTTGAGATCGTTTTCCTTTCCTGTTATTTTTTTTTTTGCTGAGTTCATGTAGTTTCAGTTTGCATTGACCTTCATAAACTTATTAGAGCTGAACTGCCAGGGGTGCTTAATGTTGGAGTAACAGTTCTATTGTTATTGTAGGGGAAGTAGTTCAAAACTAGGTATGTATGTACATGTCCTGTATTTGATAAGAAAAGATTTTGTATTGTTATAATTAGATGAGATATTGTGGTTGTTTGATGGTCAGAGGGTATTATGACCCTCTCAGTTGCCATAGTAACAGTTGCCATGGTAATATTACATGTGGTTGATTTTCGATACACGGGGGGTCTAACTTGGTATGGTACTTAATATTGACCGAAACACCTCCTACCGGGTAGGGGCAAAAAAGGGGTAAAAAAGTGGGTAAAGGTTGTGTGTGTAAACACAAAATCTTAGAAATTAATTGTTGAATTACTGTCATTTTGAACTGGTAGATGCTCCATGATGAGTAGATGTGCCCTATAGTTTTAAAACCACATATTCTCTAGATAAAAATGAAAAAAAGTAACCTATGCAATTAAGTTGGCATGTGCATACGTTGTGATCGAGTTGGCATGTTTGTATGTTGTGATCAAGTTGGCATGTGGGTTTGTATGTGTGTGTGTATGTTGCATAAATAGCTGGATCAGACAATTAAAGGGATAGTCTATAGTGAAAATAGGAACTGAACTAATTCATCTGGTATTACGTGTACCGATAGAGTATAAGGAATGTTATGTGAGTGGGGTATGATTAATGTGTTGGTAGTAAGGTGTGAAGCTGTTAAAATCTGATGGGTGTCAGGTGGT
>JAODFY010237565.1:0-10025 GCA_027580055.1 Paracaudina chilensis | reverse complement strand
CCTCCCAACACTTATCTTGATAATAGAGACAAAAAAATGTTCAAAATGCAGCCCAAACTTACACTGGATAATTGATTATTCCCTTAAAGTGATAAAAATCACTAATATTTGTGTCTACATCGAGTTTGATCGCATGTACGATGATTGATAAATTATCCATTCTGCTCCAGTACATCCATTCTGCTCTAGTACACTGTATGACATCACAGTGTCACTAGTTAGATAGACCTATGGGCCCAGGACCCAGTCCTTTTGGTCTTCATCTGCCCATGTTGCTAGGAATCCATATTCTGTTGTATTTTTATTTAATATCCTCTTTCATATTCCCCTGGTTCAAATTTAAGGGGAAAAACCCATTGACTTGCACACTAAATTAAAACATTCCTCATATACTCCCTAACCTCTGATTCTAAAACTAACCGTACCCTAGTTTTAGACAGTGGAGAACAAGATAAGACTATTTGTGACAAAATTATGCTTAGAAATGGTAGTGAACATTAAGGGGGAAACATCTTTTCCCCTTAATTTAACATCAATTTGCATTGTTCTATACATTGTTGTATTAATTTAGTGTGCAAGTCAATGGGTTTTTCCCCTTACCTATTAATTTAGGATTATATATATATATATATATATAGTTTCTTGATGTTTGAAAAATAGGCCATTTTATTTTGAATTAAAAATGGATTACATCATAGACTTGATGTCTTGTTGTTATATGCATTAACATAACTTAAACCACCATCTTTTGTGCATGTATTTTAACATTAAAATTTAATTTGAATGAATTTGAATACAAATAAAGGATTGAACTCATTTGAATGATTGAGCCTGTAGTGTTATTTATGTAAAGCCTTGGATAATGGCTAATTTGATAAATTTTTGATAAATTTTAGCCATCAGTTGTAAGTTTTAATATCAGTAATATATATGTTGGACGCCTCATGCAATCTTCAGGTTCTATCCATGCATGATTGTGTGACTGTATGATTGTGTAATATTGGACCATTGGGCTGGAAACATGATATTGAAAATGCGTGTCATTGATAAAGATTGATATATTGGATTAATACCATACTTAGTACAGTTCCCAAAGTGGTGGTCACAACCCAAAATGGGGCATAATGAAAAAAAAAATGTGGGGTTTGCAAATAGTGTCAGAGGAAAAATACATGGCCCTGCTAACAAAATACTGTCTCAGCTTAGCTTGGAGGGAAAGGGGGTGGGGTCTTATTGAAAAAAATTGGCAAGCACTGTTCTAAAACACTGGCAAAGAATACAAAAAAAAACTGTCAAGATTTGGTATGACTTGGATTTTGATTTATTGAAATATTTAAACCAGGAGTGTTAAGTACATTGTGAATCACTTCCTCTTTATTTAAAGCCAAAGGGTATATTCAATAAACTGACTGTATGTATATATATATATATATATTACAAAAGGGTCACTATTTTTCATGGTCATTCAATATTTTGTGGCTTTCAAATCACTCTTATTTTGACACTGAATAAATCCCTATGAACATTTCATTTTTGGAATGTTGGCGACTCAATATCATCATGACTGTAAACAACACTGCAATTTATACTGTGTTTTGAGACCCCTATGCATGTTCTGTCAAAACCTTACACACTCGAGAAACGACAAGGGGTTGAAAAAGGCAGGCAGTGTGAAACAAACCATAATGCACAGTCCACCCAGGAGAGGAAGAAGATGTCTTATATTCATAAGACTACATTACAATAGGGTTTGACAGAACAGGGTGGGTGTCTGAACATAGAACAGTAGCCATACTTCTATGCCCACTTCCTCCCCCCCCCCCCAACCCCCTTCCTCTCCACTCGCCCAATTTTTCTCTCAAAATTTATCCCATCTCCAACTGATCATTGTATTTGGGGGTTGTTCCCCTATGGAAAGGCGAACAACCCCCTCCCCGTTTCTTAACATACAAACTCTATGGAGACGACACCTTTGAACAATGATGTGAGTAATATAGAATGCAGGCAAGAGACCATGGTGTAGTGGAACATACCCAAGATTTTATTAACTATCAAAAGTGATGAGCGGGATTTGTCTTGCAACGTTTCAGTAAAGACGGGGTTGCAGCCATAAACAACACAAATTCAAAAGTAATAGTCTACTGCAATTAGTGTTCTGATGTGAGGAGACAGATACGGAGCATGATATTTTACAGGCATCAAGCATGGCATTTTACAGGCATGAAATTTACATGCTTAATATAGAAGCATGAAAACGTTCCAAAACCAGTCAAAATACAGGCATGTAGCCTGTGCATGACATTTGTGTAAGGGCAATGGCTTCCATTACTCTGCAGTGTGCATGGTTGCTAGGGCCACAAACCAATATTTTATATAAAATAACTGTTATTTTCAGAATTGTATGTATACATTATTCATAGCCCAAAGTAGTGAGAAAAAAAAAACTTAACATAAAAAATAAGCCAAACTTTAATACAATGAAAATATTTTATCAATCTTTACAATTTAAATCATTAGAAATTTGAAACTAAAACCAATACAGAAAGCAATATAATTGTATTCAGTGGTGGCGCTATATAGGGGGCATTATGTTGGCCCCAGATTTTATAATGAAAATTTTGTTAAATTTCAATACAAAGGTCTATGAGAGCACCATTTTGCATCTTCATTTTATTTGTAAAACAAATCCTGTGGAGGGGGTGGTAGACCCAGTGTGGGAGGGGGGGGGCGAGGGGGCATCCCCCACATTTTTTTTTTAAGATTCAAAATTTTGAAAACTGCAAATTGGATCTAAAAATGTTAATAATAATTCCAGCAATTTTAAATTGAAAAATTTTCAGTGATTTTTAGTTTCAAACCAAACTTTTAAATTAAAATTCTTTTTCTTAAAAAAAAAACCTCTTGCCAAATTCTTGATTTTTTTTTCTTCACACCAACGTTCATTTACATGACCAGGCCACAACATTGTAATGATATGCCAATGAAGGTATTTTCAAATCGTTGATATAGTACTCATACGACTAAAGTCGTAGGAATAAGGACGGCAGTAGTCACTATTCATACGACGAAAACCGGAACTGACGGCCATGCACATTGTACTTTTGTACGCATTGAGTACATAAGTTCCTCCACCTTCAAGGAAATTTTGATATTTTTACGTTTTGGGGAATGTTTCTGAGGATTTTAATTACTAAGGATTTTTGGCTCTAGTCTGCTGCGACAATGTTACAATTTGACTCAAAATGTGCTTTAAATGGAACTTTCAGAGAGTTTAAGGAAATTTTCCGTATGAATAGTAGCTCCCGTCTTTGTATGTGTAGGTCCCAACTTTTTAAATACTTTCAGATATTAAAATTATATTGACGTACATAATTTGCTACAAGGGAATTAAAAAAAAAAAGTATTTAAAACAAATTCGAGCATTATGTCATAGAACAGAAGGTTAAACAAGGGATACAACTCTCGCCCCAAAAGGTACTATTTTACAATAAACATCCCCATAAAATTTGGCCCCATAACAGTAAATGAGCTGCTGACCAGTCTGGTACATTTCTAGCATAAGCATACTGAGGGTTAAAGTTATTTCCTATTGAGAAGAGACTTTTGTAACTCTTCAATCGATCAATGGACATTTTTAATTTTTCTATCCAAGCCATTGTAAATCAACTCAACTCAAGTGATGCATGGCTTTTGGATATGTTTTCAGCTGTCCAACGAAACCATGTTCAATCAGTAGTGCCTGACCATATTATCCAAGGAATCATTTGTCCCCCCCCCCCCCCCATAATGCACACCTATAGTGTCAACTAAATACATCATGGGTTGCCGCCTGCAATATTTCGAAAAACATTTGCGTTCCTTGCAGATTAAACAGTTGTCCCAGTTCTCCAAAGCAGTACATTTAATAAAAGCATTGTATTACATAGTAAAACACACATTTTATGCCACATGGTTCATATATTTCTACTGTAAACCTAACTTAAATTGTGTGCATGTAATTTGGCACAGATGTTTTTACTGTACACAACTTAAATATCATTAATGATTTGCTATATATGTGTACTAAAAGCACACTTAAATATCATGCACATAATTTGGTACATATGTATGTAGTTGCAAGCACTTAAATATCCACAATAATTGTTACATACTTTCTACTGTACACATAACTTATATTCTGTGCATGTTATTTGGCACAGATGTTTTTATTGTACACAACTTAAATATCATTAATGATTTGCTATATATGTGTACTAAAAGCACATTTAAATATCATGCACATAATTTGGTACATATGTATGTAGTTGCAAGCACTTAAATATCCACAATAATTGTTACATATTTCTACTGTACCCATAACTTAAATTGTGTGCATATAATTTGGCACGGATGTTTTTACTGTGAACAACTTATTAAAATATATGCATGAAATTTGGTATATATTTGTACTTTACACAGCTTAAATATCATTAATGCATGTAATTTGGTATATATTTGTACTGTTTGTACTTAAAGGTTATTCGGTACAGATGTATGTAGTTACACACACTTAAGTATCATCCACAATATTGATACATAATTCTACTCTACACATAACTTAAATTGTGTGCATGTAATTTGGTACAGACGTTTTTACGGTACACATGCATGCATGTAATTTGGAGTAGGTTTGTATGCACACTAAAATATGATGCCTATAATTTGGTACAGGTGTATTTAGTTACACAAAGGACCACTGCCCCCAGGCTGTCTTGTCTCACTTTTACACCTTAGAAATATTGTAAGCCTAAATCGGACACCCAAGACTGCGTCAACACCAAAATGGCGCCCCCCAAAACCAGCGACACAAAAATTAGTTAAAAAACAAAACAAGTACTATAAAGACCTACCGATGCATACTAATTCAAACAAAGCTGCAGTTGGGTATCACATTTGATATGTGTATCTCAATTTAATATTAATGAAACTTCCTATATAATATAATACATATACAACATATTACAATAAAATTTGATTCCAGCTCATCAGTCAAATTTACAGTTTACACTTGGTCCAAGTTGTGAGGAAATCCAATTCCCTCTCGTCCATGCCACGATTTCCCGTCCATGCTACATGTGAAAGACGTTTGTCAAAAAACTTGAAAAACGATAGCCCAGAAGGGTTTTTTATAAATCTATTTTGCGGGTCACATTATGATATACCTGGAGAATCCCCAGGGCCACAGACAACCACCATTCTACCGGGGAAATCAACTCTCCATAGAGTGCTTAGGCTAGCCTAGTGGTAAAGGAACAACTCGCTTTAAGCTTTAAAAACTTCATTTTCGATCATTTTTTCGATCATAAATTTGTTCATAAGTTTCTCCTCTTGCCAAATCTGGTAACCCGCTACCACATTTTGCTAGATAAAACCGCGGTTCACTCTTACTATTACCTACTTATCGCTCCGACACCTTCCTGCAACCAAGTTTTCCAAGGCGAATCCCTAACGTAAACAAAAGCTTGTTTCCATGAAGCATTGCAAGTGTCTGAAACAGTTGCTTTGGCCATGTGAAATTGATTGAGTGATCCCCTGTGGTATAAAACTTAAAAACTTAATTGACAAGCTTAACAATTTTGGACTAGTTTTGAGAAGGGTCCTTTCATTCAATCGCTACATTATCTTTGGAAAGTTCCATATTTGGGTTATTGTAATCATCCTAGTCCAAATTAAAGGTTAACAAAGCATTAAAATAGGTTTTTATGTTCAGCTGTGGTTAGCCTATACTTGAGGTAAACAGTACTATTCATGTAGCATAACATATCACTTGGGGCTGTTCTTTTGTTGTTATCCTTTCATTCTAGATGTGGTTTTGTGCCTTACGCTGTTATAACTGATTGGAAGGGGGAAATTAAAGGAAACTCTAATAGCCCTTAGAAAAAAATTAATTTTTACCATTTTAGCATATCTTTTTTAGCATATCTAACACATTTTGATAGGAATACACTCTCTGTTTAATGCAAAACAATGACGATATATGTACAAATTTCTATTCCTATTTAATTGCAATTTACTGGACCCATCACATAATGGATTCAACCCCACCATAGTTCATGACCTCAGGTCATGACCTAAGGTCATGAACTAGGATCGTGAACTAGGATCGTGACCTTAGGTCATGGAGAGCAACGAGTTGACAGTTGCATCCTTGTTGCCCCTGTTTGCTTCCAACACTGAACGGATCACCTCAGAGTCCATGTTGGGGAACATCTCTTGTATGGCCTGAAGGTCTTCCTGTGTGATGGGGACCGGGGCGGTGGGCGGCTGCTGGCCCGGGGGGGCCTGCTGTTGCTGGGGTGGCATCTGCATCGGTTGTTGTTGTGGTGGGTAACCCACTTGCGGGTAGCCAGCCGGCGGGTAGCCGGCCGGTGGGTAGCCGGCTGGTGGGTAACCAGCTGGTGGATACGCTGTAGAGCAAGATAAACGACAATGGTTTCTCAGTAAAAATGACAATCATATGGTTTGTCAATAAAAATGTCAATGGATTGTCAGTAAGAATGACAATGGTTTCTCAGTAAAAATGACCACGGTTTCTCAGTAAAAATGACCATGGTTTGTCAGTAACCAGAAAGCCAAAAGGCTTAGTGATTCCTTGATTCAAATAAATGGGGGAGGGTATGTGGATGGGGAAGGGTATGTGGATGGGGAAGGGTATGCGGATGGGAAGGGTATGTGGATGGGGAAAGGGTATGTGGAGGGGACAAGGGTATGTGGAGGGGACAAGAATATGTAGAGAGGACAAGGGTATGTGCAGTGGACAAGTGAATGAAGGACACAGGAATGTGCAGGAGGCAAGGAAATGTGGAGGGGTGGTGGTCCACCTCCACCAAAATCGATATACACCTAGTTTCAGCTTGATATGGCCAGGCGTGATGGACTTAGAGTGTATACAAGGTCTTCAATATTTGACCTCTGTTGACCCCAGATGACCTCTGACCCCTCCAAAAAAAAACAATAGGAATCATGTACTCATCGTGAGGAAAACACACACCAATTTTAAATTTGATCGGACCAGGCAGTCTGGACTTTAAACAAAATCATATTTTTTTTTACCCAAAAAGACCTTGGATCTGCACCAAAAACAATAGGCTTCCTTACATATCGTGCGGAACACACACACCAAGTTTCAACTTAATCGGACCAGGCAGTCTGGACTTCCCCTCCACATACCCTTGTCCTCTCTACATATGCTTGTCCCCTCCACATACTCTTTCCCACCTCCACATACCCTTTCCCCATCCACATATCCTTCTCCATCCACACATACCCTCCCCCATTTATTTGAATCAAGGAATCACTAAGTCTTTTTGCTTTCTGTTTATTAAACTACCTGAGGGGGATGCATGATGGTACTACCAAAACTATTATGGAGCTAAGTAGGGGAAATCCCTCTGATAATTTCTGAGTAGCGACAACCCTACAATTGTGTGTACAACTAACAGATTGCAGGCTAGGCCTTAATTATGTTGTAAATAGAACTCTAGTGTGTTTACGTATCGCATAACTGGTTACTATAAACTAGGTTTAACTGGGGATTGGGGATTCCCGGTGAAGCGACAGCTGCTGATGTTTGTTGCATTTAACAACTTTCAGTTTCAATAGTTCCTTGGCATTGTAAGTTCAGCCGTGTTTTTCACTCTAAAAAGGCATAGCTTTTTATATTCAGGTTAGTTATTGGCTTTTATTTTTGTGATCAAAACCTTAGGCTCAAGAGTCAAGGCTTTACACTGGCTTGGCCCTGACCTACGTACATTAACCGTTAGGTCTAGATCTAGGCCTAGGTCTAGGCTAGCATCAGTCTATATTGTATGAGCCAAGCTTTAAGCGCCTGTGGGCTAGCATAGTGCCCTAATGACTAGACAGACTAGTATTATTAGTATAGGCCTAGTAGGCTAACATTAGATTAGAACAACTTAGGAATAGATTAGCCAAGTGGTATGTATCATTAAAGCAGTTTCATTTATTTATGCCTAGGCTCTAATTTAGAATTCATACCAGGAAGTAACTACATGAGAAGTACTGTACATTTGCATTCAACAGGGGTAGGATTTAGGGTAGAGATTAGGGAGGGATTAGGGTATGGATTATGGTAGGCTAGAGGTTATAGGGTTAGGGTCGGGGTTAGGTAATCATGTAGTTACTTCTGGGTATGGATTCTAAATTAGTCCCCACACGGCTCATAAGGTCCTGGATGCGATCATCCTACTTCTTTCTGGTAATTGGTATTAAAGGTAGCCTAGGCCCTACACAATTCTGGCCCCAAAGCCAATTCCTGCCCCCAAGCCATTTCCAGCCCAAAAGCCAATTCCATGAAATTTATGAATGGCCAATACATAAAGGCAAGTGAGCTGACCAGTATAGATCTAGGCCTACTCGGGGGTGAGGATTGTTTGCCTTTATAACAACAGTAACATTTGGTGAACAAAAATTATGAAAATGACATCCCATGTACATTAAGTAGTGAAGGCAGTGGTAATGAAAATGACAGTTTATTACCACCCAGGAGATGTTATAAAATGATGTGGCTATTTTTCATTGTTCATTATTTGTTAAAACTCTGTCGGTTTGCTGATGACACAAAGTATTTTATGCATATGCATCTGTTTTAAACAATGAGCTCTGTACGTGTGATATTTAGTTTGTTTAGTGCCAATAAACTGTCTCTTATTAATGTTGATAAAACTAGCTTTATTGTTTTTCATACTTGTCATTTATCCAAACAAAAAACTTATCCTGAAACAAAAAACATTGTCCATGAAACAGATAATATTAAGTACCTTGAATTGGAGTATATACTACAGTACTCTGACCAACATTTAAGCCAGAATACTCACGTTGATCATATTTGTGGTAAAGTTTCCAAGATTATTGGTATTCTGTATATAGTTAGACTCCAGGTTCCTAATAATATATCCCTTACACTGTACATGATCTCCTTAACACCTGGGCTGCCAGTTTTCAATGCGGTGTCTCAATGATCCGTCACCTCACAGGTCCCCATTTACACACCTGGGTGGAGAGATGCAGTTGAGGTGAAGTGCCTTGTACAATAAGCGAGTCCACTGCATTAGCCAGTCAACAAGCACGATCATCAAACCACATGACAAATTTGAGGTCATTTGAGATCATCAGAGGTCAAATAGTAAATTAATTATAATCGGGCTAACTGGTATAGCCCTTGGGGAAACTTGGATTAATGTGATACTTGGTATGTGCATTGACAATATTGAGAAGAAGTTCTAAACATTTTAATTTTGAAAAAGGTCAAAGGTCATTTGGAGGTCATCAGAGATCAATTAAAAAATGGTTGTAATCATGTTCACTCAATTGGGAAAACATACCTGAAGTGAAGTACACGAATGCAATGAATAAGCAGGCTTGAACCATTGGTCCCATAATGAGTAGATTAACCTTTCTTATTTTTTAATATTTTTTTTTTAGTCCTCAAACTGAATACACACATACAAGCAAAAACAATATGGCACAAAGGACTTACTCATCATGAGTCCGGCATCTACCAATCCAATGTGATATTGATGTGTTTTGGTAGATTTTGTATTTATGAGCAAGTTATCACACACACACACACATGTACAGTACATTCAGTCTGAGGCTTTCATCCCAACCTAATAGTCCCTAACCATGACAATACCCGAACCTTTGTTTGCCCTAGTGAGGACCTGATGTTTCCATTGAACATCCTTCTGAAGACCTGAATTTCCTTTGTCTGGGTCCTCAGTCTGGATACCCTACATTGTACATGTGCACATGCTCATGCATACAGTTAACACATGCATGCCATCATGATCACAAAGGTTTTAGTGCATCAAAGTGTAATTAAATGAGTGTAGTGTCAATGAAAAATTAAATTGATAATATCTAATCTACTGTAGAGCACCAATGGTGCAGTAGCTCAATACACATTAAGCTTCTGACAGCATTTATGATGTCATATAAGCACATTGTATGCAGTTATAAGCTCTGTG
>JAODFY010237554.1:0-10025 GCA_027580055.1 Paracaudina chilensis | reverse complement strand
ACCAGTCATGAAATCATGGTAATGTAACAAACACGTCTTCATGAAAATGTACATTTTGGGAAAACTCGTTCGGAGTTAAAAACGTAGCAGGTGTTGCAAAACCCGTCAAATGTGACACAATATGGTCATTTTATGGTTTTATGAAAACAAAAACTTTTGATTAAAAATTTAAAGGAGTGTGTTGGGTTTAATAGCATCAGCCATGTTAACCAGGCAATATATATTTTGTATTCTTATGGTTTAATGCGCTGGGAAGTCCCAGCATGTTTTAATTGCCGCAATCGCTACGCCACGAGCATTACTTTATCGATAAACCCTACTCTTTGCTTTGTGCTCATCACCAAACAGGAATGCAGGGAGTTTCATTTTGAAGTCTTGGCATGACTCGACCGGGACTAAGAAATGTACCAGTGACGTACAATTCGTACTGGGGATTTACTTGATTAATCAAATGAAACCCTGCAGGCACATATCATGTTGGGTTATGTATTATTGGCCGATGATCGACATTGTTCGAATTAGGGAGAACATGGGCCATTAAAGTTGACCTACTTTTGATAATATGTGGTAGCATTTGGTAACATCACTAACGTTTACCTATATTTGATAGCTAAAGTGTTTCTGTGTCTTCGGTGTGCAAGGATTTGTATTGCAGTGCTTCATACATTCCTCTTTTCATGTAAGCCCGCTTGATATTGTAAACCATCTGTGGGCGTTCACCATCTGCTTCAAGATTAGTTTGTTAAGTCACCTAGGGAAGAACATGATATTTTGAACTGACCCAAACGTCTTAAAAGCCACCGACCCTATTGTGGGGCCATCTCTAAAATTTACACATTTATTTGCTCTGTAGCGTGCACAAAGTGGGTGGGGTGCATGTCCTTATATTTGTTCCCTTTCGGGGTTAATCATTCAGTCGGGGTATTTAAGGAAAGAAAATGGAGGAGAGAGTATTGGAGAAAATAAGAAAATAATTAATTTTTAAAGGTTAAGCCCCCACCCCCCCCTTGAGCCGGGCATGAGGCCCGATCTCCTTCCAAAATGGACAAAGCGGATACCCATTCTTTGTAGTCCTGATTAAGATGGACGCCGAAATAAATTAACTTGCTTTTTAATTCATGTACTTGTAAGTTAATTGTGATAAATATGTGTCGAAATGCGTACCTGAAAGCTCAAAGCTAGATTTAAAAAAAAAAAATTATTAATGGACTTGTAAAAACATATGTGAGTATTCTCTACATTGAGTACCCAACGCAGTATTAGAGCACAATCTTGCAATACATATGTTAATACGTCTACGTACGATATAAATTTATTGTTAATTTATATTATAATTATTAGTAGTATTGTTATTATCATTGTCGTCGACGGAACGGCGCCGTCGCCATCGTCGTTTGTTATGATTATAAATTGATCCAAACTGTATTCCATGATTCACTTAATAACCAACTATGAAAATGAATTGTCGTATTAGGTTGATGTTGATGAAAGCACTTATGATGAGATTGCCCTCATCATGCCACTTGCTACAAAACAGATTCGGTCATTTACATGACAAATAGAGCATATAAGATGATATTCTACAACTGAATAAAGGTACTGTTTTGGTCATTAGCATCGATACGGAAACGCTTTAATCTGATTACAACTATTTAATGATAGTCCAAACGGATTTTTCGCTTTGTTCTTGTTTCTGAAACTTAAAACAAGACCGAGGTGATAATTTCTCTGGAGAATAAATAAGTAGAAATTAACATTTAATAACCAATGGGATAGTCAATAAAAAAAACAATTTAGGGTATTTCATTTCACAGCGAACCATTTATTTTGTTCTTCAGTTGTTTCAGAAACACTAATGGAACCGATTAGAGTTATTTGTTACAATGGTTTGTTTATCAATGCGAGTGATTAATATTTTTCAAACTGAAGTTCACACGATGAAACGTTTTCGTCAATGTTACCATTCCTTCTATAGAGATATTATAATTGTGTTCATCCATGATAGATTGAACATCACTTATTTTCACATAACTGATAAAACTCTGTTTCCCAAACAATTAAATAATGCGCAAAGAAATGAATGATGCACGTCAGGAAATACTCTTGTTAATGGTCGTTAGAAATGTCTTCCTACCGGCGAATATTTGATATCGCCGAACATGGTACTACATTATTTTACTAGTATTATTAAGTTAAACTATACTTTACAAGACGCGCGATAATAAGATTGAGGTCCTTCCCTCACCCTGCGCTCTCTGCTAGATTTTTCACACAGTGGTGATATAGACATATACACACTGGGATTGAATGTACCAAGAATACAAATTATTTTATTTTCTGGCAAAATGCAGTAAATCCTTGGCTGGGGCCAACCCAATAGCTGCCAAAACACTTGATCATACCATGCGTGAGATGACCATGAGTGTCCCCAATTGATGACCTCGAATTGTCGCCAAGTCTTTTGTCAAGATGCTTGAAAAATTTTGGCGCTCACTTATGTTAGGAATTTGATATAGCTGGGCCAGAGAAATAGTCTTGTAGTGTATAACAGAGTGTTACTTAAGACACAGAGTATTTTTCCAATTTAACAATGTTTAAATGATTGCTCGTATACATATTTGCATATCTGAAATAGAACTAGCACGGCAAATTCCGCGGAAGTGGGGGGAGTGCAGGGAGAACAATGGGTACAATATAAGAATTTAACTAAATATAATACGGGAAAGTAAGGGAAATGGATTACTCTCATTATATTTTCATCAAGGAGCTCCGCACCCACCACACACCCTAAAAATATAAAAATCGCTACAACAACCTCTGGGTGTAGATTGACTGTACATATGAGTGTTAATAAACAGATAATTAATAGGATTTGTAAATGAACTAATATATATGATTGCGCGCTTATCGAGGAGTAAAATTGGTTTCAATTCATGCCAAGTTGAATTTCGTTCCAATTCCCCCCCCCCCCCCCTCTTTTTCAATAAACACAAAGGAATTAAAGATATACCCTTTAGGTTTTAATAATTAAATAGACTACGTGTTCAGAAGATGTGGGTCACCCAAACGAAATGGCTCTGCAACACAACGTGCAAATTAATATTGAGCAGGGGAGCGAGGCAAATTAATGCGCTCTATGCGCGGGTACAGCGGTATGGCCTGACATTTTTAGCCTGCGCATTGATTTCGCATACAGTACATTTAACAATAAAGCATGAATAAAGTGCAGGACATTAGAAAAACAATAAGTTTATCAAAGCTAGCTACCATAAAAAATATAAAAAATAATGCGGATAAATCTTCTAGATTTTTATGAAAAGTTATTTGAAATTAGACTATTTGAGGTGAAAATTGTGCCATGAATATTCATTGTTGAAGAAATTTGTGATTCCCTTTGTTTTCATGCTTAACTGCTCATTTTTTTCAAATAAAAATGTTGATAACATGGCAATTGTGACCACAGAAGACATAATTCTCAGAAAATTTTATGTGTACCCAATATACCCAATATTGATGTTTACCCAATATGTTTACCCATATATATATATCCCGAAATACATGAATTGATCATTCTCTTCAACAAAAGTAGACATATAACCAGTGACTAGATTGATCCCAATTGTCCCTCTCCGATGTGTCAATAAGCCGCCAAAGTATTAGCCATATATTTTTGTGATTTATAAGCATGTAATTGTAGCAATCATTAGTGTCTACTGGGGCTACTCGCATATGACGTATGGAGTGCAGCAAAGTGGTGCTACGTGGGGCCATAAAGGTTCGCTCAATCAGTATAGAGATAATAGTTGCCTGGTAAAGGAGGCTTCTTGTAAACTTGAAGTGTTTGATGAGTGTGTCCATGCATGATTGCAGATGACGGTTTGTAATTTCAGCTCTAAATGGGCAACAGGATTGTAAAAGAATTCAAATGAGTTGTCTCGCTGAGAAGATATACCCCAGGCCATGCGTATGTGACTGTCTTTTTTTATATTTTTTATCTCGTACATATCAAAATTGATTGCAGCACCGTGGGTAATAACACAGGTTTGATTGAATACGAAATTTCAATTCTTGCGGCCAAATATTCATAGTATATAGGTCAGTGTCAGAAAAGTGGTACAACTTTTAATCATCAGAACACTCTGTGGTGCACGACTCGTTAAACTGTCGCCTATATTGTTCTTGTGGATTGAAATGGAGCCTATATACCAGGCCAGGCCTATGTTCACTGGTATATGATATATTACTGAGCTCTATAACGCTTATTTACGAATACGTTATGTAATTAAATTTCACTGCGTTAGATAGCGGCATCACCTCAACGAGCCTATCCCAGGGGTGTGATCAAACTACCAACACATATGTTCGACGTGTCATCTGATAATTTAAAACAACACAGCGGCCGATTGCATCCCGGATGCAATTTGTGCAAAAGTTATCATCCATATCCCGGTTGGAAATTTTAGGTATTCCTAACAAATTCAATTGGTAAATTGCATAAACCGTATGATATATGTTGGACCAGCGTAATGTACATATGCTAAAACGTGCATAGAAATAAAATATTCTAAAAAAAAATGATTTGGATGGTTCTCCCATTCTGCCATCTAATGTTAATATTAATGTAGCACAAAACATATGTAGGCTTGTATGGTGGAATAATGATTTTAATAAACATAATGTCTTATTCGTCAAACCGTATGACTGGAATGAATTATGTTTATTACTTCACTCTGTTTATATTTTTCATCAGATTAAGTAAACTATACTGTAAGTCAAACACGACATCGATATCAGTATCAATCATATTCGTGGTACTTAATCTCGGACTCTCTATCAGCAATTAGCATGCATTTGGATAGAATTTCATATAGTTATAAGTTGTATGTTTATAACGCAGGTTTATTTCATAGTCAACGGTCATTCAAAAATATGTTTATAAAAAGAAATTAATCTAGCGATTTTTTGGTTTCAATAGTAAACAAAAGTAAACAAAGCTATTTTGCTTTTCAATAAAATACACTTTGTGCAACATTAACAGTACGGTCGTAAGATATTTTATTTGGTACAAGTGAAACAAAATAAATGTAAAACTCTATGTTGGGCTAAATTTGAAGCTCTATCTATATACCAACAGTTAGAACAGTATATAGCTAGCGCTCCTGTAACTCCTTCCCGTAACTTCTAACGACAATTACTTACGACAATGATGATATTATGTAATTCAATGAATGGGTAACTCGGCATTAGGTCCTCGTCACTGTGGTGCTAGCCGATTTTCTTGATCACCTAGCGGGTCACATAAAACTCTCCAGCGTTAACGTCACTTAGGAATGTGATGACAAAACATACCCAAATCCAATACTGGCTTAACTAGGAGTGGGAAATACCTTATCATTTCTGGAAAATGGTGAAAAACGTAAAACGTTTTTTTTCGGGCGCATATCCAGAAATGACAAGATACAGTGTACCGAAGAGTCAACCAACACTTAGAGTAACTGTCGGACAAGGGAGAAGAGCACCAGAGACTACAATCTGCTTCCCAAAATGCACCAGAAACAGTCCAAAACGTCGCATCCACGTCGGTCACACATCAGAAACGTCAAACTGAGCATAATGTAGGCCCAGCTATAAACACTACGGGACCAACCCGTGCTCTCTCCTCAGCAGCAAGATGCAAAATGAGAGATCGGGCTTTTTATAGCAAAAACAGACACCATGGATGGACACGAGAGCCCCCCAAAAACGAGATAACAACGAGAAGAGCACTTAACTGAAACGGCGACGACGGGGACCACGATATGCCCACGACATTATAACGTAATAAAAAACGTACAGGTGAGAACGTTTCCCACGTGATGAAAAACGGTGCGCACGCAACGAAATCGTTGTTGTCCTGAAGGGGACACGAAATAAAAACGTAATAGACGTACTGAGGTCGAAGTTGGATAATCCGCGGTAGCTTTTTGCCGAAGTGGAAACGACATGTTGACGAAATACCCCCGTAGTACCATCGAGTACCGCGTAATGAAAACGGCCGTAAAACAGGCCAACAATCAATCCGGGGCCATCCCGTAAAATCCGATGTAATTTCAGCTCAACCTCGAGAACACTACGAGAGTACTTTGAGAGTACGTAAGCCGAATAATATCGATTGAACATGTTTCAAATTCGGCAATACATTTCCAAGAACATTTTGGGTGATCCGTGGAGCATCCGTGAGAATCGGCCCCCGGAAGACACGTTCCTAATTCGTGGTTAGTCCACGAAATGGCTTCATGTATTGGTGTGAGAGGGGCATAATTACTGAGGTGACGCGCAAAGGCCAATACAAAACAAATAAAACACGGGCCCTGAATTTCACAGTGGGACACCGGGCCTTCACGGCGCTCCAGGGACAGCCGTTTCATCCATATTTACCAATGAGGGCCCAGATTGCAATCGTCGCATAAGCCACTAAATTCTTTATTCTAACTTTGGGTGACAACACACCACACTCTATCCAGGCAACCTGCTTTTTGGAGCCATTTGCTGCCAAAGTTAGTTATTTATAAAGCAAATAATTTGCCCTATATATTTTGTAGATATATTACAAAAGGAGACCAAGTAGTGACGGGACGATAGGAGACTGGAGAATAATTTATGCCACAATTCCTATACAGTGACGCACTCAACTCAAGGAGCGCCGAACACAAAACATTGAACAATCTACTTTACTACAGTTAAGTAGTGACTTAATTTCTATCTTTACGAAGTTGCAATCAAACTGATTTCAGTCCGAATGGTTGTAACAATCAATAAAGAAATTGTGCCCCCCCCCCCTTCGGTGTCACATATATTTTTTCGTATGTGCCGTGACATGACCTCAATGTAATAATAACTCAGGAAACCACCATAGACACGCGTCATTTAAAGTCCTATCACAATATCATTACAATATCACAATATCGTCGACTTAAATTTGTCAAAAACAAAGTACTTCAACGGGGTTGTTTGTTGCCTGATAATATCACTGATCATATCTTTCCAATTCTTCCGTCATGAAGAGCACGCTGTCGGGTTCCGCTTCGTCGTGTCATATAGCAACCAATGGCACAATGATAAGACATTCGATCCCGCGTCAGAATAATTATTTTTGTAGTTTCAGCGAAAAAAAAACCAACCATATTTTCACTTCTTCTTGGCGGCTATAATTGCTTTATTTGAGGAGTCTTGATCATGGAATTTTCTCGATAATTATGTAACGAAAGGTTTTATTTAGTTAGTTTTTTTTTATTAAACTTAAATGTTGAAAAAATTTAAACTATTATCACAATCAATGTTACGTTTAGAGGTAAAGGTAGTTCCATAGCAAACAAAGAAAGTCACACGGTATGCACTAAGAACGTATCTTGTATCAACATCTCGCAAACACCGGTCAGATTTCACAAACCTACTTTGTGATGACTATTCCTTTACAGTTTCCCTCCATACATATTATATCAAAACATCTTGTCAGTCAGTGTGGTTGTTTGTTTCTTTTCATTCAGCGTGTTATCTCGCATGTTATTCAGTCATCGTACCCTCTTTTCAACTTTACAGTCCAGTACGTATCTTGTATCAACATCTCGCAAACACCGGTCAGATTTCACAAACCTACTTTGTGATGACTATTCCTATACAGTTTCCCTCCATACATATTTTATCAAAACATCTTGGCAGTCAGTGTGGTTGTTGGTTTCTTTTCATCCAGCGTGTTATCTCGCATGTTATTCAGTCATCGTACCCTCTTTTCAACTTTACAGTCCAGTTCCCGTTATTTGCGAAGTTTAATTACCGACATACATTTGGTTTACAAAGGAATACAAGAACATTTCAGGAACAGAGAGCCCAAAATCGCTCAAAATGTAGATTCTGGTGGATACGCTCGTGTATCATTACTCGTATTTTATTACCTGGCACGCGCACAGGTTGGCATCCGTGCACGCCACTACAAGTTCTGCTTTGGACAGATTGTTAAGTCATTCACAGATTGCACTCTCACAAATTTACATCGTGGTTTAAAGTGGAAATATTGACAACGAGAATCTACCGCTGTGATTTAATCGATGACAGCTCAATCTGTCTACATCAATCCTTGGACAATTGGGACATAACCAATACCATGCCATTTGGTCCGGAAGAGAATGTACAAGTTTCAACAACTTAAATTTTCTTTGAAACATTAAAAAAGGTTCACATAGTAAACAGCTCCCAAAACATAAGAAACATTTCTCTATATTGGACATATCGGAGTTTGAACGTAACCTTTTGGTATTTTTGATTCATTATGTGTTAACCCAAATCATCACTCGCTTATGTGCAATTCTTAGGTAACTAAAAACGATAAACAATACAATACAATTCAATCTGGAGAGCGAAGTTTTTTGGGTTTTTTTAACCATAAGGTTTTGTTTTGTTAATGCATTTCATGTGAAATTAATACTTTGGTATCCTACAAATCACTAATCATATAAAAATCCAGTGCGGCTATAATCCAAATCGTCCCTCAGTTAAAGCCATGCATGGTTAAGATACTATATCATTCGTGGTATTTGAACTAAACACCGGGCTTTAAATTTATTTGTATATTTAGAATAATAATGATTTTTATCCTTGATATACTTAATGTACTTCGGTAAAATTAGGCGCTTGATGCTCAAATTCGTACCCTGTGGGCAAGGTATTCGTGCAGATTAAGCTAACGGTTGGGTTTAATTAAATGTGGATTTTGCATTTCAAAAAATCAATAAATTTCTTCTTTTCTTGTCATGAGGGAATACAATATATAGGCCAATACAATGAAACTATTTGGTTAAATACATAATACGTTGGGACGGAAAGAAACGATTCGTTTGTAAGACTTTACATTTTTGTCAAAGTAGTTTAATTATCACCGCGGTTACCAGTACGTAAACCGTATGTACTCTCTTATGTGTTTCCCTTATATACGTTCATTTAAAGCACACCTTACTTTGAACCTATTGCTTGCATTAGTACCCTATGTTAATTAGTTGACATGTGTAAATTCTGGTTAAAATTTGCATATTATATGCTAACCTTCATGTATATAAGGTTGTTTTCATCAGGACTGAGCTCGTAACCTCGTCTAGCCTCGTAAGAATTCACATGCGATGTGACACAATACTGTCACTGTGTATACGATTCAGTCAAAGGTCACATTAATAAGCAGTTTCATGAACTCAACTGTATATGCATATGCATACATTGAGGCCATACCAGGTCAAGTGATAATAACAAAGCATTATCAACACACTGGATGTACATAACCTAGTTTGTGGTGGCAGGATTAATTAATGTTTCCCCTAATATTTTCATTCTGGATGAGTAATTTGAATAACTCGCATCATCTCTTATATGAAATATATGTAACTGGTATGTTTACGTAATTACACTAATAAGCCTAAATAAGTTTTCGTTGTCCAAAGTCTGTATAGTCGTGTGCGAATACAACATTACCAATTTGATTAATTATTCGGCAAGATTCATACACGGAAGACCACAATTCCTTTCTATAGTGTGGTAGATTTTACCCATTTACCAGCAATATATATTTGAATTTTCCCCAGTATTAGAATGCCTAGTATTAATTTAAGAAGGCTTATGGGACAAAGCCATTTGCGCGCTCTTCCGGCCGGTGACTTTAAGTACGCTATTTCTATATACAGTAAGCGTGGACGTCCCCAGTAGAGGTGCCCTACCCCAGCTCCCCCGCAACTCTACTGGAAAATTCCAATTAGGAAAAATTACACAAAAAGCCCGTATCAATATCCAGAAATTGAAAAGGTAAATTCGTTCCCACTCCCTTATATCTGCGGACGCTTTCATGCTAGTTCTAAGTGCATGAATCCTTGCAATCTTTCATCAAATGAATCCGCTCGACTAGGATGTTACTACCAAGGGCGGATCCAGAGGGGGGGGGCGAGGGGGCGATCGCCCCCCCTTACCGCCACGTACCCAAAAAAAAAACACTTATATAAAAAAAAAAA
>JAODFY010237544.1:0-10026 GCA_027580055.1 Paracaudina chilensis | reverse complement strand
TATCTGCTATCTCCTACAACATAAACAACTTTCTTCTCTTTACAGTACTGCTCGATGGATGCATTTAGGGCATCAAAGGAGCAAACTCAGCTCCAACTTCCATCGTAGTACGACCTACGTACGACCTACGTACGACCTACGTACGTACGTACGTTATACCACATGGCATCACTAATGCGTTGTTCTGAGCTCTGATTGGCTCATACTTGCCTTGCCAATAACAATCGCAACACGCTTATGCAGAAGGCGGCCTTGCCAATAGCCACTACCCAGATGGTCTGATGGTTTAGTAGGCTACTAACAAGTTAGGCCTAGCCTAAGGCCTTTCCTAGGGGACCTATTAGTATAATAAGGATCTCTGTGCAGAATTTTTTTCCAAGCCCCTTGGTGGTTCTCCCATTACCTAGGGTAATGTTTAAAATCATGCTAAATCAATTTATCAAACCCATGAACTATTTTAAACACCTGTAGCCTAGGCCTAGGCCCTATAACTATTAGATCACCATGCAGTCTCCCAATCTCCATTGTATCATTAACTGTCTTAAGTTTGCATACCTTATATTGCATACCCACACAAATTATTCCATATCACTGTAGCAACCCACTAACCTAACAGATTTCACACTCATTCCGAAAGTGCAACTCGTTTTTCGTCATTTAAGGTTTGTTAAATTGTGGATTTTACCCTCAAAATTAACCATTTATTACTATTTTCTTACCAGTGATACTGATTAGGTGCACATACAGATTGTGTTATCGGCGGCACCAGAACTTTGACAAGTCATTTTATTAAGTGGTTAATACTAATAGGTGCGCAGACTTTGGGTGGACCTAGTAATTACGGTACGTTACACAAACCTAAATAGTACTAGGTCCTTGAAACGTGTACACAACATTTCCCTTCGATAAGTGGTGCAGATTGCACCGAGATCTCCCAAGTGTTCATATCAACTCACCAAATTCACTCACAGTATTCTTCTCCTGAACACGATACACCTGTGCCATAAACGTATTTAATGTCACATACCTGGTTGGGGCCAACTTGTTGGGGGGGGGGGGGAACTGGCAATTGGATGAAACAACCTGTTACCGCCCACATAGGCAGCAGGTGGATACACATTTTTGTGACAGACTGTACTACTGTATAGTGCATACTATCTGCCATGTCACCAAAATGTGAAACAGGAATCAGGAAATCCATATTTTTCATTACTTAACCTATGTTAGGCTAGTGGGACCCAAAACTAGGCTACTTATCCTAAACACAGAAATAGCATGTTACTATATATATATAATGTATTTAGCATCATAACAATATCTGTGAGTCCCTGCTAGTAAGCTGCATGGGCAAAATAAATGTATGAATTGAATTGGATTGACTCTGTTCATCTACAGGTGATTCTACTGTGATGGTAGGAGTGTATGGGCCATGTGATGTCAAACAAAGTCAAGAGTTGATGGACAGGGCCACCTTGGATGTTATCTTCAAACCTAAAGTTGGATTTGCTGGTTTGTAATTTCCCTGATTTCAACTTCCTAGATTTACATATTCCATAATACATGATGTAGATCAACCATTAGGGGGAAGTCCCATTGACCACATTAGTCATCATATACTCCCTTCTAGGCATAAATGAATAGGAATAGTAAAAACATGAAGGGGAAACATTTTTTCAACTTAACATCAAATTGCTTCTCTCCTATTTTTCCATTTCCCCTTAATGTTGGCTATATATATTTGTAAATTATTAACATGAGGACATGCACATTTCAGACAATCTCAAGCCAAGCATCGTTTAAAAGTTTCTAAAAACAAATCCAGATGGCTGACAAGGCTGTGTAAAGATTTGTCTTCGTTTTCGCAACAGGTGTACGTGAGAAGGCCACGGAGAGGATGATCATAAACACATGCGAGGCGATCATCCTCACTGCATTGCACCCACGCTCATCTATCACCGTCGTTGTACAAGTCCTCCAAGACGCTGGATCAGTATCCTTTCAACAAGTTCAATTAGCCCGGGCTGTAGGAGTTAAGAGATTAATTCAAACTTTTTATCTTCTTTGTGTTTTTATAGGCTTAATATCAGCCTATGTCACTGACCAAAAACTCATTTACATGTACGATCATTCATTTTACTGCTTTCTCATTGAAAGAGATTAGAAAAAATGATTAGAAAAATGAAATATTACTGGTAAGAAAGAGGAGGAAAAACTACATGAAAAATGTGGAAAGTCCCATAATACTCCCATTGCAATAGCACATGTTGAGATATTGAAATCAGTCAGTCATTTAAAGGTGTGGTTGCAATTACCGAATTCACATGAGTTTCCGGTGACACCGAGAACTCATAGATTCCTAATTGAATGTACATGTTAGTAAACTTTCTCACTGAGGTGTTTGTAGTTGCATTTGAAGTTACTACAACATGGATACATGTTCATTCATAGATTCAAAAGCGTTCAACTGAACGAATTGAAAATCTGAAGGAACCTGGGTAGTCAGGTTGGCGTGTATGTATGTGTGTGTGTGTGTGTCTGTGACACCTGACCTTGGGTACGCTCTAACTCAATATGGGTAAGGTGCATTGAAGCCATACTTGGACTATAGTGAGAAGGTGTGCCCTATTGTTTTTGGTACACATGGGCCCAAATAATTTTGGACCTTTGGGCCCCAAATTTGGCCCCAAATTTTTTTGGCCCCACATTTTTGGGACCTCCAAATTTTTCACCCCAGAATTGGTTCACCCCAGAATTGTTTTGCCCACCAATTTTTTTTTTACCACCAAACATTTTAGACCACAAAAAGTGTTGGCTATAGTGTTGGTTAATAATCGGTACGTGTGGGCCCACCATTATTTAGACCATTTGGGCCCAAACTTGCTGTGATAATGTTATGTATATAAACATCATTATCATATACCCCTAAGCAAGGAACCATATTGCCCTTGGGCTCTTGTTGGTAGCTTTTGCTACTTGTAACCTGACCTTTAATTTAATAAAAATTTGGCAACCTTTATGACATCGCAGTTGCATATTGCATCAAGAAGATTTTGGTTTCTTTAAAAAAAAATTCAAATATATTTTTTCTTCCAAAATATTTTTTCTTTAAATATATCATCTATCTTTTGTTAAATTCATTATTCCTGGATACATAAAATGATGCAAAATTGTGCTCGCATTTGACAATTGATGATATTAAACCTCTCAAAATATTGAATTTTTATTGTGAGCAATTTTGGACAATGATTATAATATCTGAAGGAACAAGTGGGGGGAGGGGTGCCACCAATGGTCGGAAGTCTCAAACTCGGAAAAGCTAGAGAAGTGTCTGTTAGCATGTGCACTCAAGAGGGCCCCTTTAACGATAAATAAAGTCTCACCCCAAAGTGAATTTTTGTGATGGGTCGAAGCCCCATACATAAGAGCAAATGAGCTGACCAATCAGAGATAGCAGATTTCTAGCATATTAGAAGCCGGAATTGTTACATTTAAGAATGCCATGGTCTGGCTACAACTTTTTTTATTAGCACACAGCAAGAAAATCCTCTTAGATTGGAACAGGTCAGTGGTGTTAAATTAGTTCTCAAATTGCTTAACTTGGGGTTTTGTTTGTATGATTTAAATAAAATAAAAAGTTTTCAAGAATATTACTTACTTGGACCATTTCCTTAGCATATTGCCCTCCAGCTCATGTCCTGTTGTATCAATGCAGTTTGTATGGCTCTGATGGATGCAGGCATCTCCATGAAGTGCCTGGTGGGGGCCGTGTCCTGTGCCATCGACAAGGAGGGGGAAATTGTCATAGACCCCACCCTGAAACTATAAATGCAGGTATGCTGTGTGGGGATCACTTTTTGTTCCACACTCAAGCTTCTGAACTATGGTATCCATGCAGTTTGTTTGGCTCAGATGGATGTGGGAATCTCATTGGGAGTGCCTGGTGGGGGCAGTGTCATGTGCCATCAGTGGGTGGGGGGATCATCGTGGACCCCTACCCTGAAACTTATTCAGGTACCACCCACTATCAGATCAGGTTTTGTCTTAGGTTTTGATATCTTTTTATGATGCAGTCCTCATAAAGCAACTATACTCATTTTGCTAATCATAGTTTCCATTAGTGACAATTTAACTTAGGATCCTGTTTTATAGGTTTTGATTGGCGACAAATTCTATGCACAAACCACTAAATTTCACTATTGAAAACAAAGCATTTTGGGAACGGACAATGAGATAAATGAATGTTTAGGTCAACCCAGAACAGCAATTTAGCTAAAAGAATTTGGCATTGTTTTCTACTGACTTCAAGTCCAAAATAAACACTGACAGGCTCTCTGGCAGTTTCCTTATTCTAGCTCTTCTTTACTCCGCAGGAGGCCGTAGCTGTTTTGCACTTTGCCTTTGATAATAATGAGAAGAGTGTGCTGCTCTCCAGCTCACAGGGGATGTGTTCCAGCGATCAGGTAATCAGGCAAATTGACAAATCATCCCCCCTCCTATGTATGATGGGGCATCGGATAGGGTGGGGGAGGTATGGTGGTTATGGGAGGTGGTATAAAGATGGGCCAGAAGGAAGTGGTGTGTGAGAGGTTAAGTTGGATTAGGGATGGGAGGTGAGTGGGAATTAAAGCTAGAATTAATTGAATGAGGTAAGAAGGTGGGATGGGTGGCACAGGATGGGTTGGGGAAGAAAAGATTTTGTTTCAAGCAGAAAAAGTGTAAACAAAACAGGGGAACATGCCACATTTTTCAAATTGTTTATTTTGATCACATATTTTACAGTTAAGTTGCAGTTACTTACCTACCAGGATCAGTAGACCTTTTTCTTTCAAAAAGAAATATCAATTTTTTTCATGACAATAAATATCATTGAATGACAAGCAAAATCTGCAAATCTGCGAACAGCCATTAAAAAGTGAATGGATCCTGGTTTCAAGCAAAAGCATCCATGGCAGGGGCTATTTCAATGGTCACGTTAGGCCTACCTGTTCAAAACGAATACATCAGAGCTTATAAAGTAATGTCAAGTGTCGGCAGCTTTTCTCCTACAAAGTGATTTTACCGAAAAAAATTGTTCTAAAATCTTAATTGTTCTAATTTCTTAACTCCTAAAACAATTTTAGATGCAACGTATAATGCTTGCCATTTCCTGCAATCTGGGAAGCATTTTTGACAAAAAAAAATCTGGGTGCAGGAATTGGCCCTTACTTCAAAATCTTTTGAACCCCTGTAGCAGTTTGAATGTCACAAAAATCTATATATTTTGAAAGGAGTGAAAACAATGTCAATTCTTGTGTGAAGATACGTTTTTAACACTCCAACTTATAATTTGCAAAAGAATTGGTTGTCATGTTATGTGTGTACATTGTGTATGGTGTATGGTAGTTCTCTGTGTGGCAGTGTACTAAACATTATGTTTACATCAGAGTTTTGAATAATGCAACTTTGCATATTTTTTGCCTGAATGCATCCATGGGCTACAGCGTATATAAACTAAGAAAAATACTGGCAGCCCTTGGACTGATCCATGTGGCATATGCAGATCCATGTGGCATGTGGCAAGTTTGGAAGGGCATAGAACAAGTAGCTCAATGGGCAATTTATAAGGATACATTTCTCCAAGCCCGAGGCAATGTGTTTAGTACAGCAGTTTCATTGAAGTAATAGATATTTTAGCAAAATGTCAATATTTGCAAATGTATATTATTGGTGTGCACTAATCAATTTCAGAAAGCAAAATTCCTGATATTAATGTGATCGATATATCAATTGACCCCATGCCAGGCTTATAAAAACCAATGTTCTACCAGACTGGTTGAACCATGAATAACATCCTTAACAATAAGACACTATGTTTATAAGTGTGCCACAGGTGAAAAGTCATGTAGTCACCAGAAAAACACTGGTGGATCCAGGTGGGTGTCCCACGGAAGCATGAATCGATTCTAAACTCATCATGTGATTCCCTCGTCAACAGTATCTGTCCTGTCTAGCAAGCTGCCAGGAAGCCAGCGAAAAGATATTCCAATTCTTTCGTTCCTCTGCTGAAAGACGCTTCTCAAAAACATGACAGTTTGATGCTTGTGGGATCATCCTATCGGGAAGTACGCAATGACGCACCCAGGGCAACTTTTTTGGATCGTTCGGTTGAGAGGCGCCTTACTGGAATCTCATTTGGCTAGCTAGCGAGGATTGGTTGGTAGGAACAGAACAGCAGAACATTATAGATCGGATCCAGAATATTTTCATAAAGTATATAGCCCGTCGACAAACAAGATAAAGAATGGATATTGATTTCTGATCTTTTCATTGGTGACATTGCTTTGATGGTTCAGCTGGTTATGAGTCACTATATGGTGTGATGCCACCAGATGCCATGATGATGTCAAAATAAATTATCTTGCCATGTTGACATAAAGGAAAGAAGTTGTTGGCCAGTTTGGCATCTAGAGGTTGTACGCCAGACATGTCCGGCATGCATCTCATTTATTTATGTGTACATTTCGGCATACAGATTTGCAATGTACATCATGCATACATTTTGGCAATGTACATCATGTAATAGTAAACTACTGGTGTACAAAAATTCTGAAAATGTACAGCTAGGATTTCAATAACAGAAGTCTGGCATACCAAAACTTGCATTCCAAATTGGGTCATTGGTGGAGGCATTGGAAAAGCATTGCAGGATGGGCTCTTGAGAAACAAATTTCACAGTAGGCAGGGCTTGTATGGCTCACTGTTGAGAAACAAATTTCACAGTAGGCAGGGCTTGTATGGCTCACTGTTGAGAAACAATTTAACAGTAGGCAGGGCTTGTATGGCTCACTGTTGAGGAACAAATTTAACAGTAGGCAGGGCTTGTATGGCTAGCTCTTGAGAAACAAATTTAACAGTAGGCAGGGCTTGTATGGCTTGCTGTTGGGAACAAATTTAACAGTAGGCAGGGCTTGTATGGCTAGCTCTTGAGAAACAAATTTAACAGTAGGCAGGGCTTCTATAGCTCCTTACATTTCAGTTTACATTGCTTTCTATGGTATTGCATTTCCATTTAAATGTTTGATTGCATTTGAATGTGTGTGTGAGGGATCACTCCTGTTTGAATGCCTTCTGGCATTGCTGCAGGGTTTTAAATGTGAAGCATGCCATTGGTAAGTCTGTTTAGTAGCATGTTTGATTACTTCCCAGAGCTTACTCTTGCTTGACTGGACACGTGATGTCTGACCGAATCAGTTACTTTGTGAAGTATTCCATCTGAGGGGGGGGGGGATCAAGGTAGTTCTATCACTACCAGGGGCATGACAATAAGTCATGTAGTTTGTGTTTCAATGTTCATTTATGTTGAAGTCTGTAGGTGTGTCCATTGCACCATAGATAAAGGGAAGTCTAGGTGTGTTCAATTGCACCATAGATAAAGGGAAGTCTATAGGTGTGTCCGTTGCACCATAGGAAAGTCTGTTTCTACCTTTACTAATCCTTTCAAATAGATGATAAGAACCAAGAATGCATGTGATATCAGCATAATTTGTGTTGAAGCTTAAAGTGACATGTAAATATTTGGGCTTGTATCACAGCCTTAGACAATTGAACACCAATAAATATAAAAAAAATATTTTGAAAGCCCTAACACAACCATAACAACAATGTATTTGTGCAATATGCCATAAGAACACAACATCAAGTATATATTTACACACAATCAATTACCTTATTTTACTTTATAAAGAATTTTTTTGGGGTCACATTTACATGATAAAAATATTTAAACAATGCCACAAGTTGCTAACAAGGTTATATTTTGAAGAAAATTCCAACACAACCATCCTCATCATTTCTCCTCACTCACTGCATGAAAACACTCCAGAAAAAAGAATTGCACCCCTAGCTTGTCTGAAATAGCACTCTCCAGAATGTACAGGTAAGTTTAATAGCTTAAAAGCTATCGATGTTGAAGGCAGGTGATCTGTTTCAGCCCCCAATTGCTTCATTCATACTTTTTTTGTGGGCCTGAATGGATCTTCTCACAGGCCAGATCTGGCCTGCAGGCCACCATTTAAGAACCCATGTGCTACAGGAATTGTGTGTGTAATCTATTCATACTGTATATAGTACGTATGGGCTATTTCTTCGCAAAGTAACACCTAATACATAGTAAGTTGTGTTAGGTTAACAAGACTACAAGATTTGTTCTTGATTTTTTGTCTCGAAAAGTAATATCCTACATGATGAGTTGTGTTAGGTTAACAAGACTACAACAATTGTCCTCAATTTGTTGTCTCAAAAAGTAATATCCAACATGAGTTGTGTTAGGTTAACAAGACTACAAGATTTTTTCTTGATTTGTTGTCTCAAGAAGTAATATCATGCATAATATAATCTTAAGGACGGTGAAAAATATATTCATGTTCCTATGCTTTTGGTTTTGTATTAAGATGTTTATTAAAATGGAAGAGTGTGCTAGTTTATTAAATCAATAAAATGTACAATGATGAAAGAAAGGAATGCATCTGCTTCAACCTCTGTTAGCAACTTTAGGCATAGCATATGATAGATTTGGTATGCTTTGAATATAACAAGCACACTGGTTCAATTTTTATGAAAGATAATATATTGCTGTTTGCATGGCATAGATCATTGATTGATTGACAAAGGTGTAATGAATAATATATCAATAATAACAACAATGTTGATAACAATAATACATCATTGAAGCAATACATGAGAAAGAAATGCAATAGAAAAAACATTTGACATGAATAACCAAAAAAAAAATTGCCCCAAACAAAATATTAACTTAATATTATATTAATATCACATTAATATATGATAAAATTATCCATTGATGAGTGTTAACATGTTTGTTTTAATTTGCTGGTTATGTAACCATTGGTCCTACTAATGGCTTGAGGGCAGTATATGCTATAGCTCAGTGGTAAATGGGCCTAGGGGATACATGGGATAATTTATTCTCATGTACAAGAATTACAAAAAATTGGCCCAGTAACAATGGTCCCCTAGTAGCATCATTTAATGTAGGGGGATAGGAGGGGGTAAATATTTTAGTGGGGGCACCAGCAAAGTCATATTATTTAATATCACATTTCCCATTGTGTTCTGCAGCACATGAGATGCATGCAAGGACTGAAGTGTGACTGATCAGAAATGGTTTTCTCATGTGAATCACAATATAGATTATTTGCACCTAATCCATGGACCATTACTTTCCTCTTCTCTAAAGAGGTAATACCCTACATGATATGTTAGGGTTATAATGAGAATACAAGATTTGTTCTTGATTTGTCATGAGAAGTGATATCAGGCATTGTATAATCTTTAGGATTGAGTGGTTTGGGGCTTTACATGCTTTTTTGGTCAAGAAACACTAGATGGAATGACTTATGAAAGCAAGCTGTGATCAAAAATGGTTTTCTCATGTGAATCATGATATAAATTGTTTGGTCTATGCTTGCTCTATTGGTCAATAAACATCTGTTGGAATGGATGTACACTACATTATCCTCTTGGGCAGTTGAATTAACTTTGTGGCCATTCAAAAAAAAACAGGAATGTCAATATGCTGAAACAATATTTTAAATATGGTTAAATTAGTAACTTTAGTAAGTAATAAGTTTAGTAAGTTAGTAAGTTAGTTATCCCATACATTTAAATACCAAAAGAAACAAAAAGGACACAAAAATTGGCCAAGTTTATATAGATTGATACAAAGAAAATGATTCTACAAAACACTGACATCAGAGTCAGTTTGTACAAACGTTAAGGATGTATTCAAAGATGCTGCTTTTCCAATCTAAATTGGAAATCCACTTTTTTTTTACTTGGAGAAAAATGTTGATTGTTTTTAATGAGATGATGCTCCCATTAAAAATGTTGTACAATTCTGGAACAAACAGAGCATCTAGTACCTTGGTATCTGATTTACCACTGCCAGAACTATTTTTGTTTATGTGTCATCAAGATCTGGGGATGGTGTGTTTCTTGACCACCAGTGGTGTGATTTATTTACATTCT
>JAODFY010237534.1:0-10026 GCA_027580055.1 Paracaudina chilensis | reverse complement strand
TATAGTGGCCGCAGTGGTAACGCTCATATCACCATAGAACGATCTTGTCTCCGGTTGTTGTAGGCTAATAAACTGCCTCGATCGTACTCGTAGTGTACGCCCAGGATTGTATCTTGTGAATTTGTTACTAAGGCATAGACAGGATTGAATCTTGTGAATTTGTTACTAAGGCATAGACCTAAATGCGCCGCAACAATGAAGACCATATCATCATAGCGCGATCTTGTGTCCGGTTACTGTAGGTTAATCGACTGAATCTACCGTAGTATACGCCCAGCATTGTATCTTTTGATGATATTTGTATATAGACTTAGTAAAAAAAAAATTGTTCAGGCCGATATTTCCGTCCCTACGTTCTGGACCCTTAGGTCAGAGAAAGTTCCTACATCGATTGCAGTTAGGTCGAGATATATAGAATTGCTATTAAAATTTTCGAGGTTAAATCAATACTTGGACTTAAAATTATCAAGGAACGAAATTAAATTATCACCTGGTTACAGCCTGTAGTTTAAAATTGGTTAAATGCAAATTCAATTACTGTCGCTGATCTCGAAAGGGATTAGATTGCTTTCGTATTTTAAGAATATACGGTATAGTCAGCACATGTCATGTCCTTATTAAAAATGCATGGTCACTGAATAAGTTTTACATATACGTATGTATTACTGAATACATTGGTCTAATGCTATCAACGTGTATGTATTGGTTGATGTTCACTAAATACAGTAGTTTTACGGTAATTGGTATTCCATCTGTTCTTAAATCCTGAATGACAAACTTTAATACACATAATCTTTGAATCACTGAGGTTAACTCCGTCATCTTTCACTGCCACAAATCTGACCACGTATCGTTCGTGTAGAACATTCCGCGTATCATTGGTGTAGAACATGTGCGTATGGGTTTAGAACATTTCGCGTATGGGTTTAAAACATTTCGCGTATGGGTATAGAACATTTCGCGTACGGGTGTAGAACATTTTGCGTAAGGGTGTAGAACATTTCGCGTATTGATATAGGAAGCATCATCCACGAATCGTGGCAAATACACTTTTTTTTTAATCAATATCACAAATTTTGCAAACGAACCTTTATTTTTCAGATAGGCCCCTATCATATTTTCTGTGTATAAGCTTAGTAGCCTAGTAGGCTTAGTTGCCTATTTTCTGTGTTCGGCTTAGTAGCCTAAATGTGTCGGCCAACAGCATTACATTTTGAAAAATTTCTTTCATAAAACAGTTGATCCTTTCTCGAGATATTTTTGGTGATTCACAATTGTTATGATAATTGTAGTATAGCTTGACTATTGTGATGAGGAAATAAACAAAAGAAATAAATGCAATGAATTTTTTTGCACCATACATCATGAAAGACATTCTCATTATGATTATGATTATCATTATAATGATCTATGATGATTAAAGTAATTACATTTTTTTTTTATTAGTAACGAATGATCAAACGATGTCGTCTGTAATCTCAGTCTCGCATCTCCATGGGATAACATGGCATTATGAAATTGATCATTTTTCACAAATCAACGTAATCAATAAAAAAATTGATTGTGACGGATTGGTAATAAAAATGCATGTTTTAGTGTTAGTGTCATTTTCTTGCCAATTTGACGAATTGTATTTAGGAAATTCGTAAATTTGATGAATTGTCGATAGTTTACATAATTTTGATGCAAAACGTTTCAATACTTGCCAATTGCCATTACACCAAAATTCCCACATATGCCTAGACTCGTTGTGCTGAACTCAGGCAATAAACGTATAACTTGCACGACGTGTAATGTTTTTTACCTTTATTCGTAGTGAATGGATTTCATGTACAGTCCCGCAGAAGAACTTTCACCTAATTATAGTAAGAAAAAAACACATGAAATGCATAGTAAAATAACCGTTACCATGACGACCAATGTCAATACAGAGTAATTTTACACTGTTAAACCTCGATCACCTTCAACCTTCAATCACAGTGACGGAATTTCACCTTACATCCCCACTGCATAAATCGCACCCCACGCCGATAAACAGAGAATGTTTAGCTGACGGCGTTTTAGAGAATGTTTAGCCCAACGGTGCTTTAGAGAATGTTTAGAACAGAAAACAGAACAGAAAACATGAATTGCTTAGAAATGTAACCTCATAATTCGATGCCACGTAATGCAGGTACAAAATAATCATAATAGTCATAAGACAATATCCCTAAATACAGCATAGCCATATCGTAGCGTACACTGTCAGGTTAAATGAAAACCATCAATGCACAAATCCCAACATTATTATAAACAGTATATTGCTCTAGGCATGAAACCTAGATCGAATTTAGCTCATCTACACATACATATCAACATGGATCGCATAGCAACTTAAAACGTCTAATGGGAAAACACATGCTATACCATTTAAGCAAATCTGTTAAGCATAGGCCAGTAATCCAGTATTTAATGTTAATATATTTATTCCATGACATCATATCGCTTTTAAGGTACTATCAACCGCAATATATGACGTTCCTCTTCAGAGTATATTCAGCCCATAATTCGTCGTCTCTCCCCCTTAAGAGTTACATTCAGTTCATAATTCGTTAACTTTCCCCTTAACGGCCGATCCAATGGGTCAAATTTTGTTTGATCAGACACAGCGCGTGAGCTGGAATTCAGTCCATGTCGTAACTCGCTGTTTGATCCAATAAAATTTGACCATGTGGAACAGCCTTAAGAATTATATTCAGCCCATAATTCGTTGACTTTCCCCATAAGAGTTATATTCAGCCCATAATTAGTTGACCTTACCCATAAGAGTTATATTCAGCTCATAATTTGTAGTGTAAAACAACTATACTAGTGTAACTATTCGTAACACCCATTTGCGAGAAGCTGAGAAACTCATTGTGCTGTTTTATTTTTTTAGCGACAAATTTTAAGTATCAAACTGACAATGAGAATCTGGTAATGCACTGTTGATGACAGCCTGATGAATGAAGGGGTGTGATTTGTCCCAAGGGCGGGTAAATGAGATAGCGCTTTACCCTGGGGACGGGGAAAAACAAATCTTCACATCCCAGAGCGACTTCACTTCTCCAAATTTCGTGTAGTGTCATTGTTAATGAAGCTGCCAAGATCAATTCAAATTTCACTTTAATTAATCTGAGTAATAGTTGAACCATTTTGATCTTTTGGGAATGCTGATTATCGGCGATAATTTTAATAAAGATTCCATATTATTACGGCGGACTATTGTTGACGTTTGTATATTATGTTGATATAACCCACAACGCAATTTAAAAAAAAATATTATTAACGTTTACAAATACGTTGATATAACATTGTATGCGTATATAACTGTTATTTGTACTAATTCTGGCCCTATTAGGTATGAAACTTACACCAATGGCGACTTTCATGGGTGGTATTTGTTTTTAGCGAGTCTACAACAGTTTACGTTTGTATGAATTGCTTAAACACCGAATATGGTTGATATAGCCTATGTTTATAACACTCGATACAGCAATATTATTATTAACGTTTTCACTTGTAATACTATGGTTTTTTTTTTTCGTAAAAACACTGAATTACACGAAATATCATAGAAGCTTTATCCTTTCGATTTCAAGACCGTTTATTGATCACTGGTATAAACTCAGTCATATGATCACGTAACATGGAGATAATTTGAATCGTTATTGGCCCCTGATTTGAATGATTACAGATGAACACTCTCGCTGTTACGAGAATCGCACCGAATAACACACAAACTCAATGCAAGCAGGCTAATATATGATATTGAACCAAACATTAATCACATTCGAGATTCTAAAATCCGTTCAGATCGGAATATTTGTTGAACGTCTCAACTACAATTCTTACTTGAAAGAGACTCTATCACAAATGATATTCAGATGAATTTTACCAGTATATAATGCATGCTCACAGATTTTTCAATTCATTTACAGTTCCAAAACTCTGTTGATTAAACTTACCTGGATAGCAAATATAACTGTGGACACCCCATGATGTAATTCCTGGTTGTAGATTCACTAAACTGCTTAATAATTATGGACTAATGACCAGATTCGCAGGTTTTCTATTGCAGAATGGAAACCATCATGACCTCATCAAGGAAGGTAAAGATGGCTCTTAATTTTGAGTGTTTTAGGTGATAAAATACACAAATAGGGAAAAATGAACTTTGTGTTGATCACTTAATTCTCCTAATAACAATAAATCGTGTTTCATTTACTATGACGTCATAAGCAAATGACTGGAAAACTAAAGAATGACAACACGACATGAACATGGAATATGAGATATGCCCTAATAACGATATTATTATACATATTATTTCATATTAACAGATTTTCGTAGAAAAAGTTGATGTCATTAATTATTATTATTTTTTTTTTAATATACCGGAGCGTTTTATGAAGCAAAAGGGGATGGTGCTGGATGCATGAATAAGTCCTAACGGTCATTTTTATATGATTGCTGCCTACGATATAGACATGGTTAGGATCTGTCACTAGCGAATAATACTCTAACATAACGTTAGGCTAAAAATGCAAGAAATCTGCTTAAATCAGTGCTTAAATCTGCTTAAATTACTCGTTTATAAAAATGGCGGTCACATATCTAGAAAAAAAAAATCAGTGAAAGATGGTAAATATTTAATATTTCACGAAAAATTAATTAATTTTATTTGCAAAGCATTAAGTGTGTATTATTCCAACATGCATAAACATGCATAAGTAAAAATAATAATAATAATAATCATGTTCTAGTTTTTTTCTAACATAGTGAATGTGCAATGAATCGTGAAATGCCTAGTCTAAATACTGGTTGTAATACACTGACTTGGTAAGCAAGCAAAATTTACAGTTCATATCGTATGTTATACCATATACATTCATACCGAAATTATTCCATCTATACTCCAATGAAAGTATTAATGGCCACTTTGCGGATGACACGATATACTTCAATTTCCTCACCCTCCATCCCGTAGGGAGAATGGGTGTCACTTAAATTTTAAATTCGTTATATTTATTTTCGCCTAAAGGAATCAAAATTGCGTTATATGATATTCCTATTATTACTCAACTGATCATATCACCTACTTTACTTTGTTGTAAATAATTGCGTTCTGTTTTTTTTCTCAATATTTACGATACATTAAAGACATGAAATAATTTAATATAAACTGATTAGCTGTGTTCGGGTAAACATTGTGATATTTTTTTTTTTTTTTTAATAAAATATTACTAATAAAGAGAAGGCTTTCGGCTAATATATGTTGATGTGTCATGAGAACATTATTTTGTTATGTTCTTTGCATGTCATTAGAAACATTAGAAACATGATCAGGCTCATCAGTCCCGACTAGCACTAATTATCAGATTATTCAGCTTGGCAACCCTTTTTGCTTTGCTACATATTAAACTCCTACGATACAGGTTAACCTACTAAACTATTCATATGGCTCATACTTCATACTGTTTCCTTTACTTTCGTTTCTTCGTACTTTCGTTTCCTTTTATTTTCGATGAAATGATTTTTACAGCAATAAAAAATCTTAACGATTGCAGCATCAATTTCAGCTGTATAGCCTAACCTTTTTAGGAAATTTTATAGTCTTCTTAAATATACACAGGGAAGAGCTAATATGGATACAAAACAAACATATGAATCATGCCATAGCATGCATTGCCATCAATAATTAGTAATATAATAAGGTGCGATTTAACATACTGTGTACAAGATGGTTGCCTGTATGTATCTTGCATTGTTTGAGTATATTACTCACTAATGCGGGGATTGCATATCAAAGTGTCCTCTTCCCTGCTGTGCTGTTTAACTGTATCGAATAAGACGAGACATCGAAAAGCCCGCAATCCTGATATCACTTCAGTAATGTATCCATGACGACAAAGATATAAAAACAATCCATTCCGTAGTCTCCGCGATTCTGTTTTAATATTTCAAATATAATAATAATAATATCCAACGGCTAGTCTTCCATTCCGTTCTGTCCTCTATCGTTTCCTCCGGGTATAAAATACAAACCGTTCCTATGATAGGTTTCAAGGTCATTTCTGTATCCACATGACATTGTAATTAGGCAACGAGGAGGGTGAAACTTTATATCTTTTTCGAAAAATAGAGACTTTTCTGACTCGATTCATTAACAATGTTCTCAACCGTTTCCACATCCACCTGGATAAAATATATTACCATCTAGGTGAGCTTAATGTGATGAAGAATGATTAAGATAAAGCTTGAGATGTGTATTAAGGAATGCTTGCGCTGTGATTTAGAGAATACCTTAGTTACGCTTTAGAGAATGTAACAGTTGTGTAACAGTTGATGAGAATGTTTATAGCTACTTTATTTAATAATGCTTTGGCTGTGCCCTAAATGATGCTTCCATTGTGCTTCAGAGAATGTTTAGCTGACGGCGTTTTAGAGAATGTTTAGCTGACGGTGCTTCAGAGAATGTTTAGCTGACGGTGCTTCAGAGAATGTTTAGCTGAAGGTGATTTAGAGAATGTTTAGCTGACGGTGCTTAAGAGAATGTTTAGCTGATGGTGTTTTAGAGAATGTTTAGCTGACGGTGCTTCAGAGAATGTTTAGCTGATGGCGTTTTAGAGAATGTTTAGCTGACAGTGCTTTAGAGAATGTTTAGCTGACGGTGCTTTAGAGAATGTTTAGCTGTGCTTTAAAGAATGTTTAAGCTGTGACTTAGAGCATGTTTTAGCTGTGCTTTAAAGAATGTTTGAGAAAATGTTTAGCATAGCTGTAGAGAATGATTTATCTGTGCTGTAGAGAATGATTTATCTATGCTGTAGAGAATGATTTAGCTATGCTGTAGAAAATGTTATGGCTGTGTTGTATATAATGTTAAGCTGTGCTGTAGAGAATGTTTAGTTAACTGTACACTAGAATTTTGTATATGTGCTGTAGAGAATAGTTTAACTGTGCTGTAGAAAATGTTGTTTAAGCTCTGCTTTAGAGAATGTTTTAGTTTTGCTTTAGACAATGTGCTGTAGAGAATGATTTTTCTGTGCTGTATAATATGATAGTTGTGCTGTATACAATGTTTAGCTGTGCTGTAATACAATGTTTAGCTGTGCTGTAGAGAACGTTATTTTTAGCTGTGCTTTAGATAATGTTATAGCTTTAGATCATATTTTCGCTGTGAAGAATGATTTTAACAATGCTTTAGATGCCCAATAAGAGAAAGAGTGTAGATTAGAGAATGAATTACTGAATTTTGTATATGTGTCGTAGAGAATGGTTTAACTGTACTGTAGAAAATGCTGTGCTTTAGAGAATGTTTTAGTTTCGCTTTAGGCAATGTTGGCAATGTGCTGTAGATAATATTTTTTCTGTGCTGTAGAGAAGGATTTTCCTGTGCTGTATAATGTGATAGTTGTGCTGTATACAATGTTTAGCTGCAGCTGTAGAGAAGGATTTTCCTGTGCTATATAATGTGATAGTTGTGTTGTATACAATGTTTAGCTGTGTTGTAAAGAATGTTGTTTTAGCTGTGCTTTATATAGATAATGTTATAGCTTTGCTTTGATCATATTTTCGCTGTGAAGAATGATTTTCACAATGCTTTAGATGCCCAATAAGAGAAAGTTATAAGTGGTAGCTGTAAGTATTATGCCTCTGAATTATTAGTTATAGCGTGGAATGACAGATATACGGGGCGACGTTTTAATTACGTTTTAATTTTTTATCTCATCGGGCAGATGAGATATTGTAGTTGTTTGATGGTCAGAGCCGAGGGTATTATGACCCTCTCAGTTGCCATAACAACAGTTGCCACGGATAGTAAAAAGGGGCATTGGTGCCCCATGGTGTGAAAATTTAAGGTCACAGGTCAAAGGTTACGGGTCAAAGGTCAATTTAAGTCAAACGTTATTTCTGCTCTATTCCTTAATCTAAAATGGCTATTTTCATGAAACCCTCACATATATTATTAGTATACATGATTTTACCAGAAAATGTTTACCAGTATGCGCGGCCGGACGTCGTGCTTGCTAGCTTAATATAACGCGCGTACGAGCGCTAATAAACGAGCGTCTAAACACAGTGTTAATATAATAGATTCATAAATATCTTTATTGGTTTCCTGCATTCTGATTGGTCGAAAAACACATTCGAGACCAGTCTCGAATCCCATTCGAATGTACCATCATTTGCATATTACAATTAAGGAGAAATTATTAAAATACATATAATATTGGGTGTTTCTATGGTTATTCCTCTTGAAACAATGGATATGATGAGTGTTGATTTGGTTGCTATGGTAATTTCTGGCACACAGTGTGAACAGCAACCAGCATTCCACAAACAGACAGTCTAGCTTTAGGCATTAGAAACACACTGGTATAAACCTAAATCAGCAGCCATTTGTACAAACTATAGTCATTATGATGTCAGAAGAGACTTTGGGAGAATAAAATATGATCCCAATTTTTTGGTAGAAAAATGAGTTTTTTACCAAGTTTTATACATAGAAATTGGTGATATTTATAAAAACGAGGGTGTGCGGTCATAAATTTGATTTTAAGACCTCTGATGACGTCACTGACATCATCATCATGAAATAAATGACCTTCTAGGCTAAATAATTAAAAATAATTTCACCCATGTTAGGTGTTTCCACAAATGTACAATGTACACCAAGGGTTACAAAATTTTGTATATGTAATTTTATGTAAGGGGCATAACAGAAAATATGAATCCCCATCATCTTAAACCTAGCCCCTTTAAGGCACTCCCCGTATTAAAGCCAGGGATACCAGTTCAGGTGTCACATAATAGGCTAACAACATAAAATAAACAGTTTAACTCATGGGTGCACATCCCAGGGGGATGGGGGGGATATATACCCCCCACTTTTTGGTCAAGGGGAGATGGTACATGTAATCATCCCCCCATAAATGACTATTGTAGTGATACAATGTGATTTTAGTACGGCTATCTGTAGTAGACGGCTCTAATCTCATATATTACTGAAGTAAACCTGACTCCTAAGCTGTGTCCAAGAATGTTTTTAAACAGGATATCAAGAAGCATATTCTTTAACATTATTGTACTGTATAGGTACCAGAATACAACAAGACTGTGGATGGGCTATATTTTTGACACGACTTTCAGTACCTGTTCTGTCTCCTAATTTGTTTTTTTCGTGCCGCACTGGAATTAATATTTACAAGATAACATTTAAGGCTAACCTACTAGCCTGGTCTGCCTAAGGATGGCTCAGGCGAAATTTCAGGGCATTTTCGCAAAGTTTTCTGGAACATGGGATGGCAAAATAGCTACTGTTCAGATTCAAGTTTCAAGCCCTGAAAGTGCTGTTTCCGGCTATCTGAGAGACATATTTTCCCAAAATTTTCTGTTTGCAACGTGCCAACCAATGGTGCACTCCAAGTCTTCTGAGAAAATCATCCCCCCCCCTCACATTTCCAAACAGATGTGCGCCACTGGTTTAACTTTGTCATTAATTATGATTGAATTATGAAACAGCTGTTCTCCATTGACATGATTTGAATGTTATCACAGTTTTCTTAGCTATTGCTTTAGTGTATGCACCGAATGAATAAACTGATGTACACAATGATTCAAACAAAAAGTGATTGTGATGTTATGATTGGGATCCCTGGCTTACACTGTTTGCCCATTTCATACCTAATCTTTTAACTTAAGTGACAATGACAATGTGTATTTTCTTCTCATGATTGGCATGACAGGCTCCTGGTATGTATTACCCAAGCCAGCAGCAGCAGCAGCAGGTGATGATGCAACAGAGGATGATACCCCCTGGCATGATGGCCCCCGGCACTGCCCCACCCCAGCAGCAGAGGATGATACCCCCTGGAATGATGCCCCCAGGCACTGCCCCATCCCAGCAGCAGCACATGTAAGAACAATAATAACTTACTCTCTGGTCCATGGGTGCTTAAATGGTGGCCCACAGGCCTGACCCAACCTGGGAGACAATATGCCCTG
>JAODFY010237524.1:0-10026 GCA_027580055.1 Paracaudina chilensis | reverse complement strand
CCGTTTGAGGAGGAATTTTGGACCACAGTTTGGAGAAGGATCTCGCACCAACGAGAATGCATTTGGACTCCTGTCTCGGTCTGAGACATAATTGCAACCGTTTCAACGAAATATAAATAGTTTTTTTTTTAATCCGGAACTCCCACCGCCCCACCCCCACCAAAAAAGTAGCTCATTTACGCAATTTGAAATATTAAGATTCGAAGTAAACATATCATCATTCCTCAATGCTATTTTCCTTGTCGTTACATCTACGTATATAATTATCTATATTGTAAACTGATATTTCAAGACGTTTATTCAATACACGTACATAAAGCGTCTTAGAACACTTAAAATAATACAAGAAATGTCTCGGTCATATCATCAGTTTCATGAACAGTCACCTAAAATAGTCTTCCTAAACTAGCAATATTTCTTCTCAATAGGCTAACATTAATGTACTTGTAATGCGCCACATGGTCCTTACATATAGTCCACAGTACCCGTGTGACATAAGATAAGGTGTTATAACGAGCCTGCATTATATCTCAACCATATCTTCATGAACAGTCACTTACAGTGTTTCTTCTTAGAAATAATTAATTGAGTCAAATCGGAACATTTAATTGACTTATTACTAAACGATGTGCATGTGTGCGTGTAGCGTACATATGCGAGCGCTTAGCGCGAAGCCCTTATAGCCGGGTTCTTCTAGAAGGTAAGAATATTATCAAGCATAGAACCAGCACTTGACTTAAAGGTACTACAGTAACTGCTGTTTGATGGCTAGGACGACTTTTTTTTCAATATTAAATTTTATAAGGGGTTATATCAAGGAAAATCAGATTGGTTTTATCAGTCAGGTAAAACACAGATTCTCCAGCTCATTGTCCAATTCCAAAAGTGTATACTCTTTTATTCATCACACTTGCCTCGGAGCAGAAATATCTACGACACTCTACACAATGGGTTCTTGAATGGCGTCCTGTCGGCCAGATCTTGCCCTCGAGACGACCCAATCCGGCCCGCGAAATAAAATATGATCGAACAAAATTGAGGGTTGAAACAGATCGCCTAGCTTCAACATCTATCTTATTCGAGACATATTAAAGCTACATACAGGTACGTTCAGGAGAGTGTTATTTCCGGTAAACTAGGGGTGTATTTTTGCCCCGTGGATTGAGCCACAAGGAAACCATGATTGAGCTCAATTGCGGCCCGGGAGATTCTTCAGATAAAAAATATGGCCCGCCAAATAAATTAAGAACCCCCTGCTCCAGAAGGTGATTCCTGGTTGTATAGTTATAGTCAACTCAGTAGTGATATTATTGTGATATCATAGCTATAAACATTGCTTACAATTGATATAAATTTAAGAAACCCTTCAACAATGAAACCATGTTCTATCTGATACGAATTGTTTTCCATTCATCCATTATATTAACATTAACATTAAAATGAAACCTACACTAGAGAGGACAGCGGGTTAATCATCGTCTCGACAAAATTACGTTCTTCACATGCCAAACAAATTTGATAAACGAAATATGAACCTGCACCTGGTTCTGAAAAGGACACTTTTACGATAAGCTCACTATACCGAAGGCACATGAACTGTGTATACATAGGAAGGCTTATAATTTGTGCAACTATACAAACAGGATATTCTTTAGGTAGTATAGATTTATTATTTTATAATTAATTAATTCTCTATATTTAATTTATAAAATTATGTATAACTGAACTACATCAGAACATGTTCTGTTACATGAGAATGATGTATCTGTTACGTCAGATATGAACTTTGTATGTGTATCAAAACATTGCTTATTGCAAGCAGTACCGTACCCGTAGGCGTTATTGTTTTTTCCTAGGACGATTAAGGACATCGACCAATCAAATGATTGGAATCCAATCATGTGATGCTTAAAAAAAAATATAAATCGTTTTTCCTGGTTTTCGTACGAATTATGATAGACCACCCTTGGTTCGAAAACCACTTTTCTGAACCCTATAACTCTGATTTAGAAACGGATTTGCAAATTCCTGGAAACCCTTATCCATCATAGGAATAAAAATAGGCTATTCATGTGACATGAGCTATTACGTAATATCGGGCAAAATTGTTTATGATCGCAAATACAATTGATATTACATACATTGCTTTACCATGTCAGTAATATATAATGTACATTAACTTTTACCTCAGACTATGTGGTTTATCCATCACATGTTAAACTGTATGATGTGAAGTGTCGTACACGTATATGCAAATGACACAGACTACGCATTATTCACACGTCGTGACTGAATGGTTTATCGACCACAAATAAAATGGTATGGCATGCATACTACATTAGTCGTTTACAGTTTGACTGCTATACTAGTACTTTCAAAGCCCAGCCTTTATCCTGTAATTTTAGTTTATCGATCACAAACAAAATGTTATAGCAGACATAATGTCAATGAGCTTACTGTATTAGTGTATATTATGACTGCCATGTTAGCATGCCGGAGATGTATGCACATAAAATGCAGTGATATGTGCACCCTCTCAGCAATATAAAAATATTAAAATGAGCTTGTTGTACATCGGGCCTTTGTGGGTTATCGACCATATATTTCCCTTACGTGTAGTTTATCGACCCATATATTTCCCTCATATATTTCCCTCATATGCTTTATCGATCACTGGTAACATATGTTGCGGCATGTATGTATTAAATAAATGTAGTTTATGCAAACAAATGATCTTGCCATTCTAGCAGAGTTCTAGCCTACTCTGGGCCTCAGATGTTTGCCTTAAATGATTTATTTGTGTTATCCAGTCGGTTGCATTACCATTGCCCTGATACGTATTTCCTGCAGTTAAAGCTCTTTCCATAAATGCGCATATACATGGAGTGAAGTGGAACAAAATTTTATTCACAAAAATTCACATCGAGTGACAACTATCACGTGTGAGCCTGCCTGTGATATGCATGCTCGATTGCATGTTTTTAGCTGAAATAAGTAACCTGCAGAAGAAGTGACTGACGTGTTGCGGTTTTAAAAATTCGCACCTATACATCTAATTGTAACTGATATGCTTAAGTTTACAGGTTGTGAGTATTTCACAACTGAAGTTAATTAAGGCGGCATTTTACATTACTGTTCACATTTCGGCACAATCACACTTATTAGGCTTATTGTGCACAGGAGCGTAGCGATATTTATGTCTGCGGGAGCCCACTTTGATAACAGTTCGTACATGTTTATTTTGGGGGTTCCGGACGATCCTAAAATAATAATCTGAATCAAAACATACACACAGAAAACACCAAATGAAAACAAGAGGGCAATCCACGGAATTGCTGATCTCATCGCTAAATCATTTGCATTTGCAATGTCCGTCTGCACAAATTCCCGATAATTTTAGACCATGAAATTAAAGTGTAGAAACTTGGCAAAGTTATGTAACTTTTGAATCGAATAGCCTAATGTGAAGAGACAAAATATTATTTTAATGCTATATTTCGTTCTCAAAATGTATATTTAGCTTGCATCAATATATGCTATTTATTCACCCTATGTCCCTATCTTCCAAATTTTCTCTGCAAAATGTTGACCATATGTACCAAGTTTCATGTGAATCAAACAATGTTTAGTAATTTGACCTCAATTCACCTCCAAATGATCTTCATAATTTTCGGCACTCAATGTTGACCATATGTACCAAGTTTCATGTGAATCAAACAATGTTTAATAATTGAACCTCAATTGACCCCTGATGACCTCCAAATGACCTTCAAAATTTTCGGCACTAAATGTTGACCATATTTACCAATTAATATTTAGTAATTTGATCTCAATTGACCGGAACATTATTGCTTTAAAATTATCATGGCGGCCCTGCGAACAGTGACAGCGGTAGTGTTTATTCGCAGTGTTTAGTGTTAATTTAGCCTACAAATCGGGCCCTTATACACCCATTAGGGAGTTCTCTAATGAGTGATTGGCTCACACCTTTTTTCAGCGATTCATTTTTGGTTCCTTGCTTTAGCAAAAGGAACCTATGCATTCAACTTGGCGTTTGTATGTGTGTGTCTGTGTGTGCGTCTGTGAGACTTACTTGGGTACGCTCTATCTCAATAAGGGAAAGTTGGATTGAGGCCATAGGGAAGTTGGATTGAGGCCATACTTGGACTATAGATCCTCCATATTGAGAAGGTGTGCCCTATTTTTTTTTGTTTCAAAGTTGGTATGGACGTCCGTTATTGACAGGTACATGATCGTGTGTAATTTTATGCATTTTGTTGAGGGGGGAGGCTCAGTGTGTGGAAAAGTGTAAAGTAATTTTCCTTTTTAACCCTACATTGTGAGTATAGGAACTTTTGTCACTGAAAATTTTTGAAGCTCAAAGCATGGTATGGTTGACAATAGGATCCATCATTGAATATGTAATCATTGAATTTGCATTACTACAGTAAAGTCTGGGTACCAAGTGTAGATACATGTATATACATTTTGTCTTACTACAGAGATGTCAGTGTGTGTTATATAGCATATTATCCAATGTACATACATGTATATACATGTACCCAATGTACATACATGTATATACATTTACCAATGTAAACTATATGTGCCAAACATTGTAAACATACTAAACATTGTTGGATGTACACGAAACTTGGTACATATAGGTAACATTTAGTGGCGAAAATGTTGATGTTCATATGGAGATCATTTGAGGTCAAATTACTAAACATTGTTGATCTACATGAAACTTGCTACATAAAGGTAACATTAAGTCCCGAAAATTTTGATTGTCATACGGAGATCATTTGAGGTCAAATCACTAAACATTGTTGAATCTACATGAAACTTTGTGCATATAGGTAACACTTAGTGCCAAAAATTTTGATGGTCATATGGAGATCATTTGAGGTCAAATTACTTAACTTTGTTGGATGTACATGAAACTTGGTACATATAGGTAACATTTTGTGTCAACAATTTTGAAGGTCATATGGAGGTCACCAGGGGACATTTGAGGTAAAATGGCGATGAGATATGCAAGTCCATGGATTGCCCTCGATTATTTGGGCCCACAATTATTTGTACCATTTGGGCCCAAACTTATAAACGTTATAAAAGTAAGGAACCATAGTGTCCTTGGGCTCTTGTTACTACTACTATTACTATTACACTGAGAATGACGCCAGATCTGACAGTGTTATTGCCTACACACTTAACGTAGTGAAGCAAGCCAAAATATCAAGGCGCTCTTGTAATTACGACAATATAGTTCCATTATAGAGAAAAAAGAACTCTATACGGAAAATTACAGCTAATGGTGGTGATTCACGTAGTACAAACATTGGTAAGATTATTTAAGGAGTATATTTTCATAGTTTCTCCATAGAGCAACAACCATTTTCAACCGTTGGTGTTATATTATCTCATCGCCCCGAAGGGGCTGATGAGATATTGTAATTGATTTGCCATTGATTTGCCTATAAACACTATTGCCTGTCACCATAGCAACGGTTGTCATGGAATTGGTCGGTGTGGGTACGTGGGTACCATATGGTGAAGTGTCTATGGGTACCAGTGGGTCCAGTAAGGGGGTGCACCCAAAATAATGTCCGTGTGTGCACACTTTGTGTCTGTGTGTGTCTGTGTGCGGCAGATTTTTGATGGTTTTCGGATATATCTCAAAAACCAACTGGCGGATTACTTTCAAATTTGGTGGAGAGGTAAAATGTGACACAAGCTTAAAGACTAGATCAATATGATGATTTAAAAAAGAACAGTATTTTTTATCAAATTTCAATTTTTTGGGAAAACAGTTAGGCCTATTTGGACATAAAACAAACATCTTATGGCCGACGAATTGGGGGGAAATCAATTTTTTTTGTACAAAATGTATTATTGAGCATAGCTACAAAATCGTATGAATTAATATTTTCAAACTTGGTAGAAAGAAAACATTGTTTGATTCACATGAAACTTGGTACATATGATCAATATTTAGTGCCAAAAATTTTGAAGGTCATTTGGAGGTCATATATGAGGTCACATTAACAAACTACTTTGGGTTCACATGTATCTTAGCACATAAAGTCAACATATTTCATTGGTTTAATAACTAGCATATATTGATGCAAGCTAAATATACATTTTGAGCACGAAATATACCATTGACATATTATTTTGTCTCTTCACATTAGGCTATTTAATTTAAAAGCTACATAACTTTGCCAAGATTCTACACTTTAATTTTATGGTCTAAATTTATTGGGAATTTGTGCAGACGGACATTGCACATGATTTGTCGATGAGATCAGCAACTCCGTAGATTGCGATCTTGTTTAATTGTGCTGAAATATAATTTATTGAATAAATTTCTGTAAATTACGTTTAAATCATACTGATACTGCAAAAAATGAAACTGCACAATTGTACTAATTGTGAGTAGATGGTCCCTATATATGGGTTATTTCGTACAAGCAAACGTTAAAGAGGTATGATATCTAATATACATATTTAAGTAATTGTCAACAAGTTGATACAATTTAACGTAACGACAGTGCATCAAATTCGGATGACCAGTCGCTGGAGCCTGTGTTGCGAAATGAAGAGACACATGAGTAATCATAATATCTCAGTGAAGGATACGAGGGTGAACATCACACTTAATACGCAGGTTGGCCATAGTGAGTAGATGGGCCCTATTTATTTAACAACATGGACTTTAGGTCAGCACAAACTGAAAACCTTAAAATTAGGCAAACTCAACATGGGAAATAAACCTCATACTACTGCAGAATGCGCATATTTTTTCTAGATGCCATAGGACATTTGATAGGTCAAATAGTGGAAAGCCCTATTAGTATGTTAATTTGATGGGGGTAATCATAAGTGCATCCCATACTTAAAATGAAAATTACCAATAGTGAGTAGATGAGTTCTGAGTATGTTGTAGAAGTCAAAGCCATTAGGTAAAATAGTAAAAATGTGACCAAGCTAACTCAATGAGATTAATCCCATTCATGTTTAGTGCTTTTGTGACAAGTGAGCGATTTATAGCCCCCTTAAAAAATATTCGCGCATCTACTTTCTTTTTACTGGCGTGTGCTGCTTTAAATCGCGAATTACGCCTTTCTAATTATTGCATTTTAGCCGGAATCCATGTTGGGGTCTGGTCACGATGTCTTATCACGGACAATAAACCGTCGCTATTACGTCCGTCAGGTTAATATCTGTCCACCCTCTTCTTACTCCAATTCAGGAGCTGGGGTGGGTAACATTTTGCGTTGAATTTGTATAAATTATTTTATAATTATAAAAATGGCTATTGGTAATAATTCCTCGATAACAATATCATTGTATACAATTATTGTTATTAAAAAGTGAGGAATTACAAAGTAGATTTTCGTTTCTATATACACTGTATTTACAGTGGTAAAGATATAACTTGTATGATATGATATATGCATCCACAGTAACAACATTGGATGTTTATATCACAAGATATACACTAACCATTGTAACTAAATTCACATCCATTGTACTTATTTCCCTAAATCGACAGGTGAGGGGGAAAAACATTGACTTACACACTAAATTAAAACATTAATTCCTCGTATACTGCCTAACCTCTTACTCTAAAACTAACCATACCAATGTTTTAGACAGTGGAGAACAAGACTATTTTCGACAACAAAAATTGTGCTTAGAAATCATAGTTATTACGTTATTGGGAAACAACTTTTTCCCTTCCCCTTATATTACATACACACACACCCACATCAAATATCCCAGATTCAATTGTTCAAAGACAACAATTTTTTGGTTACACGTAGAACAATAAAGAATAATAAATAGACATATTCTGCACATTTTTAATTTAAAAATATGACGGATGGATTGCATAAAAGTATGTCCTTACTTCTTTCACACAACTGATGCAATTATTTACATGTTTCACACTATTATGAAATTTACCTTTTCCGCGTGTAACATGGACAACAAATACATCATCAACATGAAATATGATGTGTTCCTCATTTTGTTTATGCTTAGTTGCTCCAATGTTACAGTTTGCTCAATTTTAGTAGCAAGATGCATATATCCATATAATATTACATGCACAATAACATAAACTTAGATTTATGCATGTCACAATGTAACGGAGGACACCAAAATATTTAATATACATATTGTAATTGGTTGACTAATTGTCCATAAATAAAACAATTCTACCTCTGTAAAGGAGACTTATAAAACCAGAATCAAGGGCTTATTCAAACCTCAAAATTTATGTCACACTCTGTTGCCAAAAAAGTGAGACACCAAACAATTTGTGGGTGATAATATATAATTTTGATATATTATTGGATATATTATATGATATATATGATATATATGATATATCTTCACCACTGCAGCTAAAGTACCACGCACAGTGGCCGTAAAGGATGATCATGTAGTCCACAAATACCCACTGCGAGTTGCAGTTATACACTAAGTAATACACTATCGACAGATGGTTGAGCATACATACCCAAGAAAATAGGCAACATGCTACTCTTGGTTATTTCAATTTTTAGTTTACCCAAGATATGGGGTTTAGTCAAAACAGCTGATACAACAGCTTTTTACCCAATGATTGGGTCATCTGTTGCCCAATATTGTTAGAATAGCCAGACGGAATATTTATCCCCAATTGATTTAGCACCGTAGGATTTTTTGGGGGGAGGGGCGCGGGAGGTGGTAAAATATTTGATGCAACATTCAATTAAAATCGATCTTAAATGTAAGTACTATTCAGTTTGATTTGAACAAAAAAATGTTTACAAAATGGAATGCATTGCACCACTACGTAAGCAAACCGAAAAACTTTCATTTCAGCAAGACGTGTAGAAATAAAATAAATTCAGTTTATAAATAAATTCAGATTACTAGATACTTGTTATCTAGTAATAGGTTTGATTACTTCGCGTAGGCCTACATGTAAAACAATATGCCAGCATTACGTTATACCATTCCTGTTGTACCACACTAGATGGAAACATACAAAGTTAAATTGCCCTTTGGGGTTATATCGCAGCATTATGAAAAATGTAAATAAAAAGTGCAAAATTACTATGTCAGTAAGACATTTCATTAATCCAAATTGATACCATAATCTAATAGTGTTACTGATATCTTCGTAACGACTGTATTTGCTATTTATTGCAAATATAAGTGTCGTTATTCGTATGTTATAATACAATGGGCAAACATGATTCACGGTTGCCGATCATGGCACCTGTTCATGCAATTTTCAAAGGCGCCCAAGGTTCATATATGCGATTTATTTGTGAATAGATTGATTTGAAGTTCGGCCTCTCCGCAGGATCACTATTCCAGCATTCGATCATGAGTTGATATATTTGGTCGCCGCAATCGCCACCCAGCTCATGTTTTGTCATTCGCAGTCCTTGGTGTTCTAAGCGATCTCTTGTAATCGCAGATGGCTTTAGACCTGGTATAGTAGATACAACAATGATATCATTTACATACATTATTTATCCTGTTACGCAATCAATCCAACTTTTATTAATTTCATATCAGACTATAAAATCTGATATCAGTGGACTATATAATCATAGTAATAATTAGTTCCCGTTTATAATAACCCAACCCTTAAGATACATGTAATATTCGAAAATTGTCCAACGTCTCAGCAGTGAGAGACTTTGGATGAACGACATACAATATCTAGCCACATGGACTCAACATTCAAGGAGGCAATGACTTATCTTCTAGCACCCCGTGTCTTCTTCCTACCTCATTTTATACTCTCTCTCTACAGTTCTTAACCACAGACTCCCTTCTTATCTGTTCTTTTGACTAATTCCTCCACATCGTCCTTTGTCATCCCCAATCCTCTCATCCATCACCCCCATCGTGTTCACTGAACCTCCCCTTGTTCCCCCATCTGTGTGTGCATTTCCCCTGTTTTAATGTACACTCTACGTCAGTGGCGTAGCCAAGTGGGGGGGGGGGGGGGGT
>JAODFY010237513.1:0-10027 GCA_027580055.1 Paracaudina chilensis | reverse complement strand
CGTTTGTGTGTGACTTAAGTTTGAGGATAAAGTTTATTTCCATACGTTTACGTTGTTCGGCAGAGCGGAAATTAGACAAGCAAAATACACTTTAAATTGAGAATAGAATGGTTGGGGAGATTGAATATATACATATATATATATTACATATATATATATAATATATTGGCGTCACTTCCTTTCCAAACTCCCCTCATGCAATACAAATGCTTTTAAAGCTGCCCTTTTAACTCATTTCTTGTTGATGTACACATTAACGAAGATGAGAAATATAAATGTTTTTTGTTTTCTTTTAAATCCACTCTGAAGTAACTCACAAGTTTATTTTTTCCCACTGGGAATTGGGACATTTTTGGTCATGCAGGCTTTCAAAGATTCGTAAATATACTAGCGTAGCATTAATACGTAAATGAAAACAAATAAGGCCCAATTTGGCCGGTATTTATTAGTATTTTGTAGTATTTATTAATAGAATGTCTCTATATATATTAGCAGGTCTAATCTAATGGAGGCCGTTCGAAATAAAATTGTAAATTTATATTAAAAAGTTGTGATATATGGAGCAGATTATGACTATAGTTTGGAATATCCATAAAGCATTTTACTCGAATTCCGTGGTTTTGCACATGACGAAGTAATTTGTGCTGTGATAAAGTATGATTTTTTATTCCTTCACGAAATCCAAAGGAATCTATACAGTCGGGCTTGCGTATGTCTGTATGTGTATGTATGTATGTATGTATGTATGTATATGCGTGTGAAGCTTTGCTTGTAAACACGATAAGTCCATCATGCCTGGTCGGATCAATTTCAAACTTTGTGTGTATGTTCCCCGTGATGAGTACATGAGAACCATGCGTGTGATATTTTGTCTCCTAATGCTTGATTTGTACTACCTTTTGGCTTGAGCAATTTTCACATTCAAGAAACGCTACTGTGATGGAAATATCACCATTGAATATATTTTCCTCCTCGTAATTTTGAGAAACGTTAGTTTTTTTTACTGGACTCTTAGAGAATGTAATGGGTACAGACGCGTAGATGCGTCTTCTTATTAAAAAAAAAAAGTAAATTTATACTGAGTGCAGGAGCATTTGTTTGAAATGCTTGTTATATAGCCATGACAACAAAATATTGAAAGAAGTCGACTTGTCGAGATATCTCGACGTGTGGCCTTCTTTCAGTAGAATGTCGACATGGCGAGAAAATTTATCACGCCATCATGACATCTCGTTTGGCACTTTGTGAGTTCTGTATATCTATTTTCTAAATTTTGTTTTAATTTTCCAAGAAAAATGACTTGTCTAGTACTGAGATCAACATGTCCAGGTCGCATTAGTAACATCGGTGAGAATTAAACACATGGAATCAACAGCTTTCTTGCGTTTGGCCTAACGCAGATCCTTGGTATTACGATTGTCGACCTGGGATCTTTTTTTAAAAATTTATTTTTAATTTTTGGGGGGGACGTGATCGTGGCGCTTCGTATCTGTTGCTCTTATATTCCCCTGGTCGTAATTAAGTTGATTCCATTAAATTTAAAATTTGCCAGCACAATGCGCCTGAGGTGATCTACTTTACTTTCTGGCAATAAAGCACCGCTGCTCCACCGTGTTGTTTTGGTTAAACGGAATTGAAGCTTCTAATCCAACGAGCAGTGGAGATCTATTCCATATACTTTCTGACGCCAACATTTAACTCATTTAACATTCAACATTTTAACGATAATTTTGAATATCTGCACGAAGTTTAATACACGTCAGTGAAATCAATTTTGAGAGAAGGATATTAACTCAAGATTTAAACCATGCACGTAATCATCATATTATGACGGTAGTCATGACGTGAATTGATCACCAGGATCTTAATTGTGCTATTGTTCATGTCCTGACATTTGACAAATGCATGAAATCGAGTTATCGAATGTCGTTGACCTGAAATACGATTTGATTTGCAGTTTATATTTGGTTTGATTGTGACTGTTTTTGTTGCTATGGTGGTTGCAGTGATTGTTGTTACTGTTATTGTCGTTGTTGATTTTTTATTGTGGTTGTGGCTACTATATTTGTTATTGTGATTGTTGTTGCTGTACGTTTGTGGTTGCTGTTACATTTGTGGTTGTTTTTATTGTTGCTATGGTGATTGTTGTTGTTGGTATTGTGTCAGTTGTTCTTGCGGTTGTTGTTGTGGCTGTTATGGTGGTTGTTGAGGTTGTGGCTGCTGATTTTGTTGTGGATGCTAGTGCTGTGGCTGTTGTAGCTGCTGAGATTGTAGCTGTTTTTTGCTACCAAACATCACACTCTAAACGCGTCCTCAACCATGCAGAGCCAGTGCCTCTTAAACATATTGGCCTCCCAAGGAAATACTAGTTGCCCCATCAACCTAATTCGAACAGATGTGTTCTTTCTGTTCATGTCAATTTCCAGTTTTAAGAGGAACATTACGTTAAAAATGAATTTTCGGACCATTCCAACGGAATTCAGCTCCAACGCCGTGTTTTACACACGATTTTTGCTCTTTCAACACACGTAGCTGTACTGAATATATAACTTATTCATGGGCAAGGGTGTGAAGTTTCACCTCATTTGACTGATAGGAACCTTACACCAATTTCGAAAGAAGAACAAAAATCACATTTGCGAAGTACACGGTATATATTCTTTTGTTCTATATCATTTATGACAAAGTCCTTCAAAGCACACGCTGAAAAACTTCAAGGAACGCTGCTGGATTTCTTCTTATATTTCGTTTTTCGTTTCGAACAACAATTATGTCATCATGTTCATTATATATTACAGTACCCAATTATTATATTTTGGTTATCCTGGAAACCTTAAATAAAATGACGAGATAATTTTATCGCTTCAAACGAAGTCCCAGTGTTTTGGAACATTCCAAATAACATTAGTGTAGGGGTTGAAAAATTGTATTTGCTGTTTTATACAGCAACATTGAAGATATAACACGTTAGGGAAATCATCACAGTTAATTGTCTGTATTTGGGGAATGAAATGATTGAATTAAAGCCTTTTGTGGAGGCATTAATGCACTATTTATTTATGTTATAGACAAACACTTGCCAATGATATAATGGACAAATCCATTAATTCTCGAAATATAATATTGGGCTCTCACAGACGCCCCGTGGAATTGTGAGTTAACCGCAGCCAAGACTAGTGCCGCGAACAAATTACCATTCAGACGTTGTTCGTTTAGGCCAAAAATGTTCTGTTATGTTGTTGATTGTTGCTGTGATTGTTGTTGTGGCTGTTTTTGATGCGGTTGTTGTATTTGCTGTTGTTATTGTTGTTATGTTGTGTTGTGATTGTGGTTGCGATTTGTGTTGTGGTTGCGATTGGTGTTGTGATTGTTGTTGTGATTGTTGTTGTGATTGTTGTTGTGATTGTTGTTGAGATTGTTGTTGCTGTCGTGGATGTTGTTGAGGCCATTGCTGCAGGTTATTGCGGTTATCACTGCTGTTGTCAATGCTGCTGAAAGTATCCGAATTATTGTTGGCCATACCTCTAGCTTTGGGTCTCGTATTCATTCGCTCCACGATGCCGTCGTACTCCCCATCCCCACTCTTGCTCCCGTCTCTCGGCAGGGTTTCCGTCGCAGCGATACATATGCCGGACACCCTGGCCAACCGATGGACCTCCTCGGCACCTCTGATGCCGTAGTTTGAATTTTCGTGGATCACGGTGATATAGGTCCAGTTGAAATGAATCAAGATATCCATCATAACCTGAGCTTGGTGGTGATCTGGGGGAACCGTCCTAAAGAAATACGGATACCGGTCCTTGTTGCTAAGGTCAGGACTCGTTGACCAGTAGCTGATCTGTTAAGGAGAAATATGGACATGTGTAATATGTATGCATGTGCAATTACCTTTGGCTGAATGGGCTTGCTAGTGTTTATCGTGTATATTGCTAGTGTAAGTGTATATCGATGAAATGCGCTATCATCATAGTAAAAATATACCTAGCTGTAGCAAATAAAAAAAAACACGCAAATTAAAAAAAAATTATATATATATACTCAAAATGATGGGGAAGTGGAAATTGCTCCATTTCATATCTATACGCCTGCAAGATTTCTCGGACAACGGAGTAAATTTACAACATCCTCCGCATACCTATATGATTTCGTGATTTTTCACCCCACCGTCGGGTCAAAGGTCATTCCAACAACGTAATGTTTACATAGCAACGCGCACGGATACGACAGCTCACTGTACCGTATAGTATACTAGTTCGTTACATATCATAGTTACCGCTGTCGTTTACCTCCGTTTCTGCCGTCACAGGCGACGTCAATTTTGATGGGTGAAGCCAAACATCATGCATATTCATTGTGAGGCTGCGTTATTGTGTATAGAATTGTATTCTGTCGTTGTGTATAGAATTGTTGGAATGTCATGTATATTCATTAATGATTGTTTAACTGATGCGTATACTCTAATAAGGAATGTGTGCAACGTACAGCTAAAGAAGGGTCAATAGGATGATTCAGTAGAGACAGTAGGGTAGTGAGAGACGACTATGAAGACTTGTCGAGTGAACACGTTAGTGTACATATGCTGGTAGATGCGACGGTAATTCTCACTGGCATAACTTGTAGAAAAGTAGAGAAAGAACAGTAAAAGATAGAGATGTGCCGCTCCTCCTCACATTCTTCTTCTGACTGAACTGTATAGGCTACCTGTATTCATATTGTGTAGGCCCGCCGTCCTTACAAGATAGATAAGTGACGTTCGTTGTAAATGTGTATAGAAATCAGAAAACATGCAGCAAAGTTTGGGTGTGCCGTTTTCACATCCTTCTGGCTGTTTCCCTGCTGTAAACTGTATAACCGATACGTATTTTCGCATCCGTCTTCCGGCTGTTACACCGTTGCAACTGTTAATGCTGTGAGTACCGTACTTGGGGGCCTAATTGATTACCGTAGAATGTATGCCGACATACACGTGTTGTGATGTAAGCTATTATCCTAGTATACACGTTGGATGGACCTTCATAGCCTAGCCTGTTCCACCGTTCCACCGTTGTACTAGGTAGACCGAACTGATTACCGTTATTGTATTAGCTATTGTAGTCCAAGGGACGTGATTTGATGGTTATGGATAGTTCAGCACATTGTAGCATCACCAATTTGTCACTGAATTATGAAGGCGGAGTAAAAAAACATGCAGAGGCAAGAACTTAACAGTAACAGCTGAATCTATGGCATTCGATGATATTTCTCCTGGCCACTGATTTACCGTACTGCAAACCATATTTACTGTAGCGAAATTTTTACATATGCGTTTACATACACATGCATATTGTATTGACATGGTACTGTAGAGCTAGTATGCAATACATACAACCTAGCAATATTATGCGGATGAATCAACGATCCTCCAATTCAATGCTACTACGAACGATGTTTGCACTACAAGTCTTTATCGCCACGAATTGCTCGAAGATGAATAGGCAGTGGGATTTGATATTTTGTCTTAATGTTTTGATGTGAGATATATGTCCAATGAGAATCTAGTTTTGGATTGAATTTTATAGATGTAAATTTTATTCCATTAAAAAAGATATTCTGTATAATTGTATTGTTTGACCATTGTTTACGATACCTGACGAGGGCCATGTGACACTTTACTTGGGCTGAAATTCTTTGTTATTCTTTATATTTCCATGTTTTTTCCATACCAATTTGAAAGGGTACGCCAATGTTTTTTTTGGGTGGGGGTATATATTGTACAGCACTAGTTGTTGCTCGAAGATTTTACTTCTATAGATAATATATTCAACAATGTAATTAAATGCTACAGACAAACACGCTCGACGCCTGTGCAAAAAACGTGTCAGGTATCGACATCACCCCTCCAACTACAAATTTTACCGTACAAACAACACGGTTCCAAAAGGACTTCAAATCAATGTTCCGACCGGCTTGCCATTCTATGACAGTGGAAGCCACTCCAACTGGAAACGTATCCTCAGGAAAATTCCTTTGAAATTGATGGAGGTAAAAATTGGAAACTGTCGAAAAACCATCAACGAGCTAAATCAACAAATTGATTCCATACTAGGAAGCTGAAAAGAGAGCTTCCCAAAGTTGAGTTTCAAAACCAGCTCCAACTCATTTCTCAGGACTGTCTTCAACTATCTCACAGTCTTACTTCTAGGCAACAAGACAAATTCAGAAGGGACCATGTCACATAAAATCAGGTGACACTCATTTCAAAACAAGTGAGTCCAAATTCCAAGAAAAGCAGGTCTCGTAGTTTCTCCGTAAACAGGTGACTGATCTTTCCTCCGACACCAACGCGGTCGTCACCATTTCGTGTCAGCTCTCTGAAGGGGAAAGCAAACCTTTCTCTAACGGACTTAATTTCTGCCCAAAACCAAGGCAGACTAACACTCAGAAATTATCTTTAGATTTGGCAGCGTTCTTTCGACGCTTACGTCTTCGGGAGTATTTTGCCGTCGAAGACGGTGTGAACACACCTTCACCGGACAACGATATAGCCTCTAAATTTAAACCAAAAAGCACTGAAGGGTCGTTGAATCATTTATCTCGGCTATTGAAGAGGAAGTATAAACTCATACCTCTGCCCTAAATTTCCGCGACAACTTCACACAAAGTGAAAAAGAAGCCATTCGAAATTTACGTGCTCGCGATGACATCGTCAACCAACCGTCAGACAAAGGTTCTGCGATTGTTGCAATGTGCATTCAATTTGACATAACACATATGCAAACCAAAAGATGGTTCGCAATGGCTCTATAGACGCTGAAATCGGCCCCAATCTTCTCCAGGTAGATCCAAAACAGGGCCAATTCTATTTCCTACCCAAAATTCATAAAACGCGTAATCCAGGCAGACCTATTGTATCCGGTAACGGGACTGCCACGAACTGCAAAACACAACTTAATCAAACCTACGCTGAAGCCACCACAGTCAAGGTGGAAAACAAAATGGATCCCAAAGATAAAATCAATACAGTCCTTGTTGTTACTGAACTTGTAACTGCTTGTGTTAAAAAATAGACACTGTAAAAAAATAAAAACCAGCGATATAGTTAAATATGCTACAACCCTGGCACTCATGCACCTCAACATTACTATCTCTTGTACTATATAAATATTTACAATCCCCATATTGTCTTACTGAACGAAACTAAACTTTCTCCTGATTGCAACTTTGAAATTCCTAAATTTCAAACCTTTAATATCCCACATAAGAATAACTCTTATACCCAACTTTTTAGTTATTACAATCCTCCTAAAAACCTTTGTAAGCGAAAACATCTTTATCAATTCTGGCTCCAATACTATAATAATTGGTGACCTAAACTCCCATCACCTCGATTTGGATGTTCTAAATCCAACAGATTTGGGAACCACTTGCAAAATCTTATCACCAACCATAATATTGTCCTTCTCAATGGAAATTCCTTCACTAGGAGAAACCCCGTACTTTAAAAGAGGAATTGTTGGATTTTGTCATTGCCTCTCGAAACATTGCCCATAACTTTAGGAAATCCACTGTTCATGCAGATTCCTTATTCAGTGACAATTATATTCTTTTTATTGAGTTCACTTCATAGGCAATTCTCAACAACAACGAAAAATATTTCAGGAATCCTCATAATACTAACTGGCATCTCTACAATGAATTGGTTGATAAAAGCTTTGTTGCAATAGAGAAAGAAATGAATAAAACAATCCCCTACATTGAAACTTGGGACTATAATATAGTCAATTCTTTTGCTGAATCCATTAATTCCTCGTTCAATGGCAGCTGCCCTCTTACTCTTCATAGAAACAGGCCTTGGAAAATTACTTCCAAGATTCTTGCATTAATCAAGGCCAGGACGAAATTACGGAGGGAATTCATGAGAAATAAGACCCACAACTTAAAACAAAAAGTTAATTCTCTCAAGTATCATATAAAGAAAGGTTTAAGCTTGGGAAACCCAGTGTAGGGACATTGAATATAAAAAGGACCCCAAGAAGTTGTTGCATAAGGTCAAACAACATTTTTACCCAAATAAATCTCCGCTTTTTACTGACCTTATTGATAATATGGGCAATCGGGTTAAAACTCCGCAAGATCAAGCCAATATAATGGCCGCTACATTTGAAGGTATCTTTCAAACACCTTGCCATCCTAAGTTTGATAAAGACCACAACACCTTTATTGATAGTCCTATTACCAATTGTAAGAATTTACATCCTGACTTCTCTAACACCTCGTCTAATCATATTCTTACCAATCCCGTCACTGTTGATGAAACCCATAAAGCCCTAAAATTTACCAAAAGTTTCTCTTCTAAAGGGCTAGATAAAGTTTTCTATCTCCACATCAAGAGAATGTCATATACAGCTCTCTCAATCCTTTGCCAGTTTTTTAGCATTCTGCTAATTTTTGGTTACTTTCCCTCGGCCTGAAAAGTTGCAGAAAAACATTCTGTTACATAAACCGAACATATCCCACATATCCGAACATACCCCGTTATATCCCACTAACTACAGGCCGATTAGTCTTTTATCCTGTATTGGCAAGGTGTTTGGGCGTTAGACTGAGGTCACACTTAGAGAGCAAACATTTGTTTAGTAACAATCAGTCAGGCTTTCGTGTAGATAAAGGCACTTTCTCCCCCTGTTCAGAATTACGGAAGAAATTAAAGTTGGCTTTAAACGTAGCAAGCACACCTAGCAACATTTTTAGATGCCGAGAAAGCATTCGACCAAACTTGGCATAATGGCCTTAAATACAAACTTATTAATCTTAACTTACCCGAGAGTATGATCCGGGTCCTATGCTTTTTCTTGGATAATCGTAAGATGACAATTTGTTTTATAACAGCTATTGTAATTGTTTCACACTTAAAGCTGGCACCCCCCCCCCCGGGCTCTGTCCTTAGTCCCCTTCTCTATATAATATACGTAAATGACATCCCTATCTCTCATAATGTCTCCATCTCTCAGTTTGCTGAAGGTATTGCTTTCTGGTGTAGTTCTACTAGCAATACACTTAATAAAAAACATGTTCAAAATGCCCGAATATTGAGAAATGGTGTGAATAAAGATAAACCATCAGTCTAAAACAAAAGCGAAAATGACACTGGACGTATTAAATTGAAACTTTTGGATTATTATAAAGGTATCTGTGTTTAATCACGGTAGTCTAATTAATTTGGAGAGTTTGAACTTGGGTGGTGTGGGGGAAAGGGTGGGGTCTCCCTCAGAATAGTTTAGATAGTTAGCACGGCCAGTGGCGGGTGTGACCCTTAGTTTCATAGTCACATAGTTTCTAATACTTTTTCCCTCCTGTCCTTACTCTCCACCAGGTCCCCTTTTCCTGTTTACTGCTTCTCTTAGAATGCTACAGAACAATCACAATTAAGAACAGAAATTCACTTGTCAGAAGGGGAAACTTCAATCATGTAATCCTTGTCACTTTGCCGTGATCACTTAAGATTAAGAAGAGCTAGTATTGGCCGAACGCTTTGCCAAAAACATACTTAATGGCTGTTTTATAAACTTAATAGCTGTTTCGATAAATCGTTACAAAGGTTACACACAGTATAAAGATCGCATGCAACGAGATTAAAATCGTATTTTACATTACATTACGTTGTAAGCGCTCTCAGCTATATTGATCTACATGACGTCAACAAGAGTGGTGGTGCCAATGACATTGACAAAATATATACCCACCGTCTGACCCCAACTCGATCCCAGCATACCACCTCCTCAATGATAGTTGGGTATATTAACGCAACAGACCTAAAACCTGCCAACACTTCACAAGTAAGCAATCCACATGTACAGTGAATATGTTTAATAAACAAATCCCAGCCCTTCACATACTATCTATAAGGCACTAATGGTGCTATTTCATCTCCTCTATCCACTATTTTTTTTATTTAGGAATGTTGGATCATCCCAATACCTCAGGCAACGCGCTTGATTTACCTTAAAATAGGGGAATAACAAAACGTAATGCCATGGGAACCTTTCCA
>JAODFY010237502.1:0-10029 GCA_027580055.1 Paracaudina chilensis | reverse complement strand
GAATATCTACCCATATCTACCAATATGCAACAGGGCCAACACTGTAAACAAATCTAACCTAATTCTGGCTTCTCCCCATAAAAGGGCAACTTTAGTTTGAAACAACAGCTGTACACTGGTTAGAGACAATGTACATGAGCACACTAGAACCTAAACCATGAACAATACTGGCTGTGGTCCAACCAGCTACAAAGTTTATTTTCTTTAGTACTTTTAACTACATGCCCCAAAATGGTAAACTCTCTCAAATACAGAATGATGGAGGGATTTTATTTCAACTGGAGGATAATCCAATAGGCACTGAAGACTGGGGCTAGGAATTTACAACTTGAAGCTGTCAGGATTTCCATTGGGTGATCGATGCTCTCCATGGGATGAGTGCTACATGTATTTGAGCTAGTTGAAGGGTCAACAGGATATAGATAGATGGTGTGCATATATCGGAGGCTTCTCATTGTTTGCAAATTAAACAATGCAATGTTTGTGCCAAAGTATTCTTTAGGCCTGATCTCCTGTGCACCCGTGTTTTATATTGGCAAGACCGCAAGTCGTGGCGTCACCCTTTGTCTGCCCACAGTGAGATCTGTGATATTGATAATAAATTAACCTATTTTCCGATACCCTACACTGAAGTCTATCCCCCAATGTGCCATTCCCCCTACTTTGAAAGGTTCTTGTGATGTTAGCGAGACTACTATATTTGTTGAAGATTTTTGTCTGGAGAAGTAATATCCTACATGATAAGTTAGGTTAGCGAGACTCATAGATTTGTTGTAGATCTGTTGTCTCGAGAAGTAACTTCCTGCATTATATATGCTTGAGGATTGTTTGACATAATAATGAAGTTTGTACCTTTTAAGTGCATTATAATTGCAGTTGGTCCCAGCTGCAAGCAACTCTTATCCATATAATCAGCACAATGTTTGCTAGTGATTCAAACAATTTGAGTGTTTCCTCCACTTGGCAGTGAAGAAACGGTTTCATGTTGTCAATACGGGTTAGCTCGGGCTCTTTGTCTCCCTGCACACTGATTGATGGACTAATAATGTAGTATATCTTCAATCCAAGTACACAGAACACTTATGTCACGATGATTACAATGGCACTAATAATATAGTATATAAACTAGTATATCTTCAATCCAACTACACAGAACACTACTGTCAAGATTAAATGGCAGCAACCCCCCCCCCCCAAAGCAACCACAACCCATCTGTGCACATACACTATACACTGTGGTTAACCAGCCACACCCCTGCAATTTTAGCTAAAGTAATTTCAACACATTGGCTAGTAACTAAGTGAACACAACATCCTGGGAAGGCACACCCATCTCTCAGCAACACCCACTGCCTGGTACATGTATACATGAAAAAACTGAAAAACCCAAGCTGCTATTCTTTAGGTCATGTGCAAATCTTTTTTTCCTAGAATTAGCAGTAATTTTGACTGCAAAACAAGATGATTGTAGACCAACCTCTTCCCACAGCCCATCCTCGCCCAATTCAGGAACGAATTGATAGAGTGCATGGCAAAATCCTGGAGAGGCTGCCCACCTCTCAATGGTGCTACAGCTACTGCCTTGTAATTCAACCATTTACAAACTTCAAAAACTAAACTAACAAGCCTAATCTGTTATGTACAAAGCTTGTTTCCCCCAGAGCTGGAAGGAAATTTGACTACACAGAAAGATCATTGTAGACCACCCTCTCCCGCAACCCATCCTCCCGCAATTCAGGAACCCTGTTCAGCAGCATCATTATGCGTAAACTTTGTTTTCTTTTCCATTCTCTACAGCAATAATTTCCAGTCACTGAAAAGTGAAGTGGAAGAGTTCCACTGTCAGGAACACACCCTGATGGAAGGTAACCAACCACCTTATTGCCAACCCAATAACTCTGACACTGGAAGGACCTTTATACTTGAATGGCTTTGTGCAAAGTTTGTATTCAAAATTATTATTAAGAAAGAAACTGTTTCTTTTCCCAGCCAGAGCCAAGACCTTATATGCTGAATGTTCTAGTCACTTCACTCCCTTGTATTGTTCCTGCAAGTTTTGTTCTGCTATAGTGCTCCCAGTAAAGTAACAGGATAATGGATTTTGGACCTGTACAGTGTTTGCTCATTAGTTTTCCAACTCTAGGTTTCCACAGGACCCCACAGGAAAAGATTGTCCCCCTAGCTTTCAACACAACAGTACTATATGCTTGCATACTCAACTCAAGAAAATTACCTCCCCTCCCCCATCGGACCCTTGGGTTTGGACATTTAATGGAGACTGTCGCCAATGTCACTGTTTAGTTCATTCAACTTAAATTAACAAACTACCTTTGGTATATTTGTTTGAGCCATCAGCAAAAACTTGTTTCAGAGCAATTTTATGGAAGGGACAACATTTCCTGAAGCATATATCTTTCCCCCAATACTAGAATTAACTTGTACACTTTGACAGGCCTTGTGCAAAGTTTGTTTTTCTGAGCTGTCAGACATCCCTATCAGGGAGACCTGTTTATTAACCACCCCGCCAGCTAACGGTACCCTCTGCAGCACTCTTGATTCCTAAAGCAGCAGTGACATGCTGGGCAGGTGACATTGCATAGGGAGGTACCCTGCACTCAAGTGCCATTTAATTTAAATCTCCCTCCTTTCCGGATTAACGTTTACTTTGGTTGGAAGGCCTAAATGGCCACGAGGGGGGCGTTAATTTAGTAGACATATTTGGGGGATTGTTTGTCAGGTTGCTTATTACAGGGCTGTTAGTTATTTTTCAAGACGATACGAAACTGGTAATGACAGACAAAACCAAAAGCTGCAATATATTTTTTTAGAAAAAAATCACTCCCTAGTGGAATTTTCATCATAAGGCATGGAAATTTGCTGTCTCTAGTGGAAAGCGTTTACTCAAGTTCAAGCAACACCCATTTAAAGGAAGTAAAAATTTGAGCTGATAAAAATAATTTTAGGAAACAGTTTGATTTCTGTAGGGGTTAGGTTATTTAAATGAATTGAGGTGATCAAACACAGGGCATTATACTTTAGTGTTGTAATTACATTTGAGTAAAGTTAACTACTTCACTTGATCTGCAATTACAGCCAAGAAAACTAGGGGAAAAAATAAGGGCAGACGTATCTACAATGGTAAAACAAGTATAAAAGGCACTAACCTCAACCAACCGAATAAAAATCATAGATGGAAAAGTTCATTTCTGAGGAGTGTTACTTATTTTCATCCACCGACACAAATCACTTTCTTGCATTCATTCTACTCTCAGAAATGTCTCACAAAATGAACCTGGGTGCGGATTCCAAATGGCGCAGAAGTTGTGGGGAAGGAGTGGTTTTTGAGAATTAATACAATGATGACACCCCTCCCCCACTCTTTACCTTAATAGAGTAACTGATCTGCTTCTCACTCTTCTCACAAAGAGATTTGGGCAGAATTTTAACAGTCGTCCAGTTGTCTGAGAATACCAACATTTTTTTTGTCAGGACAACCAAATGTTTTCCTATGACATATAAAAATAAATGATTTGAACCACCAAACAATAAATTGCTAGCCGTGTGCCATGGTTACTCTCCTCGTGCCATGGTTGCTTTTCTCAAATTGTTTAATTTGTTTACTAATAGTAACAGTGACGGTTCAAAGGGTATCATGTGGGCCTATCCACAATGAAGCCAGTGCATCTGCACTAGCTGAGCTACAATGACAAAGGATTGGAGGACAGCTTACATGCATGTACACAGGAAGACCCACTTAGACATCCAGTCAATTTTTCTCTAAACTTTCACATTTTATGGGTGGTAATAATTGATGGGATTACCTTGTTTTGAATACATCATACGAGGATTCAATATCTCAAACTCATCCCATGCAGGTGCTCTTTTATTCACCATCCATACTGAAATGTCAATCCAAATAATCCCTTCCTTATGATATATCTTTTATATATTATATATAATATATAAGTAATGCCCTTTTAGCTAAGCCTTGAATACAAATATAACTCCAGAATATTTTCCGCAATAAACTTATTTTGTGTTATTAAGGAACAGATGGACTGAAGTAGAGCGTTGTTGATTGCACAAAGGAGGCTAGATGGGGAGCCTAACTATATAGTAATAATATGTCATTACACTTTACAAATTTGCTGCAAACTTTATTAGCATCTTCCCAACATCCAGAGGATTAAAACTTACAAAACCTCTTTCTTCACTAATTATTCTGTATACAAGCCCTAATTGGACATTGCATCTACTGTTGAACAAGGCCCCATGTGGCCCAGCAGAGCTAATAAGAGGATCAATGTACTTCTATTCAGTGATCCCAGCTGAACATGAGGGCAGACAAAAGAACCATTCACCCAACTTCCTTATGTGCCTTGGTTACCAATGGCAACCAAGCCTGGGGTTTAAAGTTCTCTCTGTGCATAAATTAATCATTGATTCAGAGCACCAGAACTAGTTTGGGATTGTTGCTATGTATGGAGGGGGCTTACTTCAACATGTGGGGAATTAGCCAGTTTTTAACTGACAAAAAAGATCCATTGTGGCCTTCCATGGTTTCTCAACCATTGAAAAATATTGCAATGAAGGAAGGGTGTTGAACCAAGGACACAGAGCTTAGCATACCAATTGAAACAGAATGGCATTATAGATTTATACAAATGATCAAGTTAATTACATGAGAAATGGGGGAATAAATGATGAACCCACTGAGCATATATGGAAAATTCCCAGCCTATTTAGTGTCTGAATTGAACCTAGTTCGATCTTTGTCCAAATTTGTTTGTAAGTCACTTAATATCATTAATATGCATTCTAATTCTACCTAAGGGATTTCCAAAACAATAACAATGTCCCTTGCAACACATATGATATCATATTCACAATAAAACCTTTTTTTTTTTTCAAACTTCCAAAAAAATATCTTCATCCAATTCAATAAATTTTTAAAACACCAGTGAAAACTGCCTAGGCGATTTGCATAGGAACTATTTGATGTAGAACTGGAATTTTTAAAGATGGTGTTTGAAAATAAAGTTAAGTTTGAAATAAACTCCACCATGAAACCATAACACATTTTTAATTGTAATCAATTGAACCACAAAACTATGTTGTTGTTGTTGTTTTTTTTTTGTTTTTTTTGGGGGGGGGGAGTTTCCGATCCATCCCGAGAAGGATATCATGATTGCGGGGTCTGACCCCCGAGTGTCTCAATTAAATTCTTGATCTCTGATGACTAAATAAAAAGGTAAAACACAAAAGCTCCTCAATTTAACAACTTCCAAGCGAAAGACTTTCCATGAAAAGCAGCCAGATACAAAAACCACAAACCTTCATTATCACCTGGCAGAAATTTGAAGGATGAGGTTACCAATACTGTGCTAAAAAATTTAATGCAGAGGCTAAATCAGGGGGGAATTCAAAGTGGTTTATATGAGGGGGAGTTATATGAGGGGAAGTACCCACTATAAGCTTAATATTCATTATGCTATATTACTCATTTTGTGTTTGGACGAGTCTAATGACCAGACTCATAGCTTCCAAAGACTACACTGTGGTCATGTCCAAAGATATGGATTGATTTTGTGTTTGGATGAGTCTAATGACCAGACTCATAGCTTCCAAAGACTACACTGCACATGGTCATGTCCAAAGATATGGATTGATTTTGAGTTTGGATGAGTCTAATGACCAGACTCATAGCTTCCAAAGACTACACTGTGGTCATGTCCAAAGATATGGAATGATTGATCACAATATCCGTTGGTAAGACAAAAGTCTTAGATTCATCAATCTAATCAATAATGTGTACATTCAAAATACATCCAATTTCATTGCATCCTATTGCACTACTTTTTCAACTGTCATCAAATTTGCTACACAGAGGCGTAAATATTAAATGGCTAAAATGGCTACAATTTTCAGGAAATTTATGACCCCTGAATGAATGTAGCTTAAGCAAACAAATTACAAAGTCGACATGTTTTAAATTTGTTATCATATTTTTGATGCGGTGTGAATGGCCCTTCAATAACAGGGGGTTAATATGCTGAACCTATCCTTATGGGTAGATTGGTTCATTCATTGGTTCAAATCACCCCATAACTGCATGATGCAATGCAATAATTTAACCCTTTGTGAGGCTCTGAAACCTCTATTCCTAGCAAATTCCAGATTTCATTAAATTGTGAAATATGAAACTACATTGTTCCTTAATTGAATGAAAACTTCCATGAAAGGGTCTTAAGGGCTTACTCTGGAAAGATTTTACAATTTTCATGGTGGATGACTATGGTAACTTAATGGCCTTGAATGGGTGAATGGAAAGACTGATGGAAAACAGCACAATTAGGTCAAGGCTTTCACTTGGGAAATAAAAAACAGGCCAAGAAACATGAAAAGGGGGGGGGGGAGAAAATGTTCTTTCCATGCAAACAAATATCAATTATCCTTGGAGGATAGTTCAGCGGCACTGCCATCTGTTTGGACAATTGATTCGTTTGTCGCAAATATATGAACACTCCAACACCTTGAACAGAACGGAGGCTGGGACCTGCTGTTCAATTGCAAGCTTCCAACAGATCTTGGTAATCAGGAATTTAAATAACAGTGGCCAGGTGCTGATAAAGATCAGAATTATAGGTCCACTAACTAAACTAATTTAATAGTGGCAGCAGCAGTACAGAATTGGACCCTGGTTAAACAATACAAAATCCATTTCATATTCAGTAAAAAAAAAAACAGGTTTGCAAGATACCTTGCTGAACAATTATGTTATCATTTTCTAATGGAAGGTTACTGGGAAGAATAAGCTGCTCAAATATCTCACCGTTGTAGTTATGGTATAGATCCAAGACATTCTCATTATGAGCTTCAAGGACGTAGTCAAAGCTGGTCACAAGGTGAAGATTCAAGGGGTTCCTCTGGGCTTCCAGGAGTAAGACTGCTTTCCCTGCTCGGGAGTCAAAGCACTGGATTTCCCGAGGTCTATTCCGCCTCAGCATGGCATCTGCGATCTCCTTCATCTCCCTCTGGGAGACTTTGCCGAAATGCTCCAGATCCGGCCGCAGCTGTAGGACTATGGGCAGGATGTCCCCGTAAGGGATGTCCCGGTAAATGTTGGCACCCAGACTGTTGCTGGCCGGCTTGATGCACAGGCGGAAGTCTGTGTTCTTGTCGAGGAACTGGAAGGTGATCCGCATCGCTGTACTTGGGTACCGCCATTGCACTTGCCCTTTCGTACACTTCAAGTAGACCTGGTGGACGATCCTTGAGGAAGCATCTTCATTTTCCCCACTGCAGAAAGAAAAAGAAACTAGGTTTAATAGGTATCTCTTTACCTGCAACCTTTATACCTTTTGTCACATTTCTCCAGTTTTGAAATATAGTTTTTGTTTATATAAATTTGCATCAGTACCAACTACTAAATTTCATCTATGGGGGAAACAATAAGCCACTTCATTATTACATTTAATGAGACAATAATGATATGCGGAGGATAAATGTTCACATTGTTGGTGAATAAAATAAATGTATTGTAGACTATACTGATGAATAGATTTTTCACAGAAATACTGAAATATGCAAAAAGTCACCAGAAACTAGAAAACCATAACTTAGCATTGTCGCCTGGCAATATTGGCAAGAAAGAAGTGACCACTACTGTGCTAAAAATATGCCAGAAGCTAAATCATGGTAATGAGGATAATGCAAGGTGGTTCTTGTAAGTTAAGCATACCTGTACACTATCAAAATGATGAATTAAGATACTGTGACTGTTTTGTATATTACCTCGTTGATATTATATAAGTAAAAGTCAGTCACTTTTACCCAGTATTTTACAATTTACATCAGTACATGTAAGTAAACTATGTTTGTCTCAAGAAGGATTTAACACTGAGCATGCGCACTTGACATAGTGAAATTATATCAAAAGCTGTTGCTTCCTGTCCACCAACAGGAATTTCACAGCCCTCACAAAATAAGATTTGTAACTCGTCATAACAAATTAGCTGGCCAGTGTGTAATAGATTAACAGCATGGACAAGAGTTGTTTATATTAACACATATTTAAGACTGTACACTCTCACTGAAGTTGAGTTAATTCCACCCATCCTCCCCATGAAATTTGTCAGTGCCCCATACATATCAGAAATGAGCTGACCATCCTAGCAGATTTTTAGCATATTCAATACAAAGTTTTCACACCTTTAGACAAAACGTCTTAATTTTTCAAATATGTTTAATCCTTTAACCACGGTTTGAGTCTGTTCAATCAATGCAGGATTTCCTGCTCCGGGATGGGGTGCTGACACATTTCCGAAATTTATTTTTACAGACTTGAAACGGATGCTGGGTTGCCAACCATGCCATCCTGTTTAAAATTTGCTCAGTTTAACAATAATGATTTTCGCATGTTAATCAATTACACCAGGATACAAGTGCAAACGAGCGTTTAAACAGAGTTTTGTGCCATTCTTTGAAATTAATCATACAGCATTATTCCGTAGTACCTAACAGGTTAAAAATTATGCCAATATTTTTTTTTCTAGATGGTCTAGGCACCAAAAGAAAACTGACCTACCTCCTGATTGTTTGCCCAGTTAACCCTTTCATGTGGAACAAGTACAGAGAGCGGGTTTTATTAATACCAAAATGCTAACAATTAAATGGCCTACATGCATTGTGGGAGTTGAACTGTTTATCCTTCAAATATACTTAGGGATCAAATTCTAAATTGGCCGAAATCTTATCCAGATTTATTTTGAATATGACCACAACCCATGGTGCGGTGTTGCCTTCTGGTTGATGCTATTGCACTACAGGTGTAAGATATTGGCTCAAAGTCTTTTGGGTTTAAAAATAAAACATATTTAAAATAGGAATGTTTATTTAAATGATGAAGCTACTGACAAAATGACAAAATCAGAGATATGGCTATAGATACATAAAGGACATAAACTTGAACACAAATCCCAGAATAAACGAAAAAACATCAAGACATTCATCATATATACATCCATTTGTGTATGTTAGACTAAAGAAGCCTGTGTTGGCACACTCAACATATTAATTGGGAGCATTTGTTTTGCTTGTTTCATCATTAAAGGGGGAGACAAAACCAGGTCTATATGTGGTTAGGCAATATATCCTTCTCTTTAATATCAATACCCCTTGCTTTGAATTTTTACTTCAAAACAAGTCCATATAGCTGTTTGCAATCAGCTGGCCTGTTAATATTACATTAGTCATATATAGACAATGCATTGCCCCAATCTATGTTAGTGATGGTGTAAGCTATACAACTGCCATTATTATGTATTGTTTATCTGCCAGCTAATTGCAATCTTTGGAGTGTTTTGCTGTCATCACATAGTACAAATGGCCACTCTTCAAATCAAATATTAGTAAGCATTTCATTTTAATATTTTGGTGTGGGTTTTATCAAATCTGGACAACTACCAATTATTTACAAATCATCCATTACAGTATGGTTTAGTAGCCTAGTTGTGTTGGCATATTACACTTTGGATCAGCAGTTTGTGGTTTCTAGAGTATTCTGGGATATGAAACTTATATTATTCTATTTTTCTGAGAACAAAGGATGTAATTTATTCTGGTTCAGAATATTTTGCTGAACATCTCAAACTCTCAAAATATTGATTTCGAACATAAAGGCAAACAAATGTTGTCCGAGTATGCTAGATATTACTGCTAGACTGGTCAGCTCATTTGCTGTTATGTATGGGGCTGATAAACAACCCTCACCCAGAGTATGCTAGAGATCTGCTAGACTGGTCAGCTCATTTGCTGTTATGTATGGGGCTGATAAACAACCCTCACCCTGAGTATGCTAGAGATCTGCTAGACTGGTCAGCTCATTTGCTGTTATGTATGGGGCTGGTAAACAACCCTCACCCAGATTATGCTAGAGATCTGCTATATTGGGCAGCTCATTTGCTGTTATGTATGGGGCTGGTAAACAACTCTCACCCAGAGTATGCTAGAGATCTGCTAGACTGGTCA
>JAODFY010237491.1:0-10029 GCA_027580055.1 Paracaudina chilensis | reverse complement strand
GAAATAAAAGACTCGGTACAGGAAACCCTGCATGAACTTCGTGGTGCCTCACGGTCTCTGCCACATCAGAGAACTGTGACATTCATCACAAAGTTTTTCGATGATATGGGTAAGTGTGCTTGTATACAGGTAACATGATCCTTATTGTTTTGGGTGCTCATCAATATTCATGATGGGCAGTGCTTAAAGTGAATTTCTTGGAAAAGTCCAATTTTGCTCAAAACTTGTTTTGGATGCATTGGTAGGAGGTAGGGAACATGTGTGAGTGGTACATCATTGCATCTCAATGATCTCATTATTATTCATAAGGTGGCGGGGCTAAACGTAATTTCGTCCAAAATTATTCGTAAACAAATTAACGCAGCAGTGTCAAGGTGGATTGATGTCATACTTAGTACATAGTTCACCAATGGTAGGTAGATGCTTGCAATTGATTTGTGCCAATTCATTACTATTCATTAGTGGGCGGGGCTTAGAACCAATTCCTTAAAATGTCAATATCTTGGCAACTGTATTTCTGATTTGTTTCATATTTGTTTTGGTGGCATTGGTATGGGGTGGGGTACATGTGTTGGTGGTACATTATTGCATCTCATTAATATTCATAAGGGGCGGGGCTAAACATAATTTCATTCAAAATTGTTGGTAAACACATTATCTCAGCAGTGTCAATGTGGATTGATATCATACATAGTACATAGGTTACCCATCATGAGTAGATGCTTCCTACTGATTTTGGTGCCAATATCAATAATATTCATGAGTGGGCGGGGCTTAGAACCAATTTCCTAAAATGTCAATATCTCGGCAACTGTATGTCCGATTATGATAAATGATAGGTCAAGAGGTTAAACACAGAAAACCTTAGATAATGATCATGGTATCCATGTTTCACTTCTAATGGCAAGGAATCACAAAGCAATTGGCTTCCTTGTTATTAGTTTCAAACATTATGTTATGACAAGAATTTTTGGTTTTGATGACAAGAGAAACCTATGTATAGTCACGATGGTGTGTTTGTGTATTTGTGGTGTCTTGCGTGCAAACATGGTATCGCAAGAAGCTAACTTGGTGTTCATGAACCTCGTACAATTGACATGCATGGATAATGAATACCCCATAGTGAGTATAAGAACCGTACAGTTTTTTTGTGCATGTCCTTTATTAAGTTGACGAACCCTATTGGTTGGCCTTGTGGAATAAGCTCTTTCTTGTTAAGTGGGTACCTCATATAAAGTAAAAATGCCTTGTGGTTTAGAAGAGTTCAAAGGTCATCAGATGTCAAAAAAAAAAGATAACAAAGTTCTTGCATGGAGTGTGAAAAAAAACATATCTGTGTGTATGTGTGTGATGCCGAGCTTGTATCTCAAAAAGGTTAACAGTGATGATTCTCACACATGGCTTTTGTGTAGTCCATACTGAGTAGAGGAACCCTACTGATTTTGGTGGATGTCAAAGGTCATATGGGGTCAACAGAAGTCAAAGTTTGAAAACAACCACTTAAAGTATGTTAGCAGGTAGAGTTCAAAGGTCAACCTATGAAAATCCTGACACTTTTATATGCCCTCTGACCACCACTGAAAAATAATAGGAATCTATGCGAACACACAGGCGAGCCTGTGTGAGTGTGTGTGTTTATGTCCATGTGTGTGTTTATGTCCGTGACACTTGCTCACAATCGCAATATCTGAAGAATGATAACCTGTACACATTTCATATTCGGTGTGTAGCTTCCCCACACTGAGTACATGAACCCTATTGTTTTTAGTGCAGTTCCAAGGTCAGTAGAGGTCGAACACTGAAAACGTTTTATTCGTGCTACCTTGACAATTTCAAATATATATGCGTTCTTGTTACAGATGATGACGAGGCCAATGTTGTTGCAGTATTTGCCACAGGGAGTACCTCCCTCTCAGACATGACACTGAAGGTGTCTATTAACAACCTGCATCCAGAGGAGCTCTCACCCATAGCAAATACTTGCGATTGTTCCATTCTCTTTCCCCGAGGCCACACAAACTACACATCTTTCCGTTCCACTGTACTGGACAGGATGAGACAGACAGGCAGCTATTTTGGGATTTTTTAGTAGGGGTCATTCTGCATCTGTATGTTGCTTTTTCTAGCTACCTCCGGCCTGGTTGGGAGTTTTTTTGCAGATGGGCAATGATTGCTCGTCATCTTCTAAAAATCTGAAATGGGCTATTCATTGCCCTTCTAAGAATCGAGACTGGCAATTGTATAATTTGCATTTTTTCAGAGACTGCCAATTTCCCTTGTATGAAGCATGAAATGATTTATGCTTACTGTACCTTGACTGGTATGCATTTTCAAATGATTGAGATGTACTTCTGTTACATTTTTTAAACAAGTTAAGATAACAACAAAAGACTCTTCCACACTCATTCATTACACTGCATTTTTTGGGGAACTGGGGTACGTTAGTTTGGCTATGAGCAAAAGTTGCAAAATATAGTACCAGATTGAATCTAAGGACCCTTAACTATTCAAAATGTTCTCAAGGGGAAGGACCCCCCCCAGGACGGCGGTCATAAAATTCTGGATCCCCCCCCCCTCGTCAGCAAAATCCTGGCTACGCCACTGCATGGCCCCCCTGTTGAATAACCCTAGCTATGCCACTGGTTATATTGATTCAAATACATGTAGTACAAAGAAGTTTAATGCTGAGGGGGGGGGGGCAATGTACCAAAACTTTAATTTTAGAATATGTTAAAATTTGTCCCATATTTATCAGTATAGTAGCTAGGGTGACAAATTGGTGTGTAGGTTGGCCTTAGTAGATGAACCCTACTGATTGTGTTAGATGTCAAAGGTCATTTGAGGTCAACAGGGGTCAAAACCTGAAAACATGTAACTACTGTAGCTCAGCAAAGCCAGCTTGGATTAATCTCATACTTAGTATGTGGGTTGGCCCCAGTGAGTATATGAATCGGTTTGTTATGTTTAGAGGTCAAAGGTCATTTGAATTAAACACGGGTCAAACACTAGAACCTTCAACCTTGTAACCAACACAACTCAACAGTACCAATTTGGACATGTAAAATTGATCTCATTGATATTCATATATGAATTGGCAAAGCTTAAGCAATATTTTGACAATTTAGCTTGTAAACACGATACCTCATGAAGTTCAACTGTGATGAAGCTAATACTTGGTATATAGGTTCATTATACCGTCTCCATTTTTTTTCGTATTGGTGGCATGAATATTAATAAGTAGGCAGGGATTAAAGTGAATTTCCACTCCATAACAGTAAGTCCAATTTTGTTCAAACTTAAGTGTTGTTATAAGAATTAAGACTGGGACACTTACCCGTTGACCACGACATGTAAAAAAATATACATGCATTTAGAAATATAAGCTGTTAAGAGAGTTGATGTTTTCAGGATATCATTTTTGACCAAAAAAACTTGCTATAGTATTCTAGTATAAATAACATTTAATCACTGTCCACATAATCACTGTATTCAAACTGTATTAAGCCAGGCTTGGGCTACAACAGTGTTCATTTACATTTTTGTAACTTTTAGGTCGCTAGTTCTTGTTGCCTGTTTTTACCTCAGCCATGTTGCTGGGTGAGCTATTGCGATCATGCATGTCTATGTATCTATCTATCTATGTATCTATCTATCTGTCTGTTCACAATTGATTCAAATTGCTACTCCTCCCACACCCTTTGATGGATAATGATGAAACTTGGTGACAATGATGACCAAGTGAAGGGTCACCTAGGGTTTTGGAAAATTAAAGGTCAATGGTCATCTAGTGATAGGTGAGCTACTGTGCCATTGGCACTCTTGTTACTTCTTTACTACTTGCTATAATTTACCTTAGTGATATGTATTTGTTTATATTACTCTTCCAGTTAATTAAAGAAGCAAACTTCAACACTTCAAATATTCTGGTTTAACATTTATTTCTTTATACAAGGCGGTTCTCGAAACCTCTAGTCTCGCCTAGTTACGGGACAGTGGATTTTCGCTTTGATTGCCAACATGTTATGAACTGGTCATGTAAAGTTGTTTGTTAAACTTAAACATTTAAACAGTGAAAAACAGTGAAGAATATGAAGATTAGATACAGGTCACCGGAGTTCAAACTTAGGTCAAAGGTCACCCAGATGCAGTTCAACTATTGTATTACAATAGCATAACTCCCAACATTGACAGACACAGATATGACAAAAATACCAGTTTTTTACCCCTAATTGACATTGGATCACATGATGGTTATGTTTGAAAATGATCCCTCACCACATTCACAACTAGTCCTAAAGTATCAACCATGTCAGACCCTGTCAGTGGGAGTTTTGTGACAAGTTATTGCCAAAATACTAGTTTTTTACCCCAGATTACCCTTCGTTAACCTTGAATAACATGACCGTTATGTTTGGAAACGATCCCATACCCAATGCACAACTAGTCCCAAAATATCAAACATGTCAGACTCTATCAGTAGGAGTTTCACAAGTTATTGCTAAAAAACACACATTTTGACCCATAATTGACCTTTGGTGACCTTGGATCACATAATGGTTATTTTGGCTACTTCATTCAAGACTTGTCCCAAAATATCAACCATGCCAGACCCTGTCAATGGGAGTTATTGCTTTTTTTAATATTTTGGTTTTTGGCCCCCAACTGACCCATGGTGACCTTTTCTGTGCTGAAAATCTCATTAGTTCGAGAAGACATTACCCTCCTACTCCCAACCAATAATTTCATTATCATAGCACCTATGGTTCAGGAGATATGCCATCCACAAGCTTAATCTGCACGCACACACCTTGGTGACCACTAAGTCTCTTCTGAAATTCTTTCAGGTGAGACAAATCTATGGCCACTAAAGATTTACTATATGTGAGACAACCCAAAATTTTCTCATATTGGAGCTTTAAGAATACTCCTTGGCCTGGGTCACCATAATCAGATAATGTTAACATCAGAAAAATGATGGGGCATGGTGGGTATAAACATGGGAGAAATTTCTGCCCTCCCCATCAACAAACTAGTAAAGAAAAAATCTAGAAGGCACATCAATCATATTCGATGGTGCACAACAGGACATAAAGGAATTCCCTACTGATTCCCGAGTTTCAAAGACATGGTATTTAACTTTTTCACAAGCTCAATAAGCCAATTTTGCTAATTACCCTAATTAAGAAACATATTTTTCTGTGAAAATCTGATTAATTGAAGAACTTGTGCTCTTCATACTCCCTATCAAATTTCATCATCATAGTACAGAAGATATGCTGTTCACAAGCTAAATGGGCTCAATATGCAGATTCTGCTAAATACCCTAATTAAGTACCATATTTTGTGCTGAAAGTCCAATGATTTTGAGAATTTGTGCCATTCATACTCCCTACCAAATTCCATTGTCATAGTACCTATGGTTCAGAAGATATGCTGTTCACAAGCTTAGTAAGCTCAATATGCAAATTATGCTAATTACCCTAATTAAAGTACCATATTTTTCGCTGAGAATCTAATGAATTCGAGAACTCATCCCTTTCTCACTCCCTGCCAAATCCGTTACCTTCGCTCATGGGGTTCAGGAGATATGCTGTTCATAAGCCGCCGTGACACACACACACACGCCAAAGCTACCACTAGGTCTCTTCTGAACTATGTTCAGGTGAGACAATAAATAGTTACAAACTTGATAGAATATCCTGAAGTAGTCTCAGAGCATTTGGTTTTCTGGTCTTTATTCATGCCATCTTATGTTATTTGTTTAATATAATACAGAAAGTTCCATTCATCATTATCTTTCAAGAACTAGTGTACATGGAGAAAAGAGCCATGAAGCAAACTTTAGTAAATAGAGAATACATCCTAAAAATTCAAAGAGTTTACAGAATATTAAGCCTTCTAATACTCCTAGCTTTGCTTGAGACCTGCAGTGACAAAAAGAAAAGGAGAGTCCTCTATTGGCATTTGTACCAGCTGAATTATTATTGACCATCACAATACAATCTAAAAAGAATGCCAAAAAACCTGGTCTGGAACCATAATAGGTTTCAACAAAATTGGATTATTAGGATATTGAATTTTGAGGAAAGCCACTTTAAGCCAGCCTACTCCATATTCATGCCATAATACCAAGTATGAACCTAATCACTAATTTATTATTGGTTAAATCCTTTCTAGCTTTGCCCATTCATTAATATCATTTTATATAGCACAAACTGGGCTTGTTGACATTTGAAGAATTTTACATTAAGCCCTGCCTACTCATTAATATTCATGACATCAGCACCAAAATCAATAGGGACCATATACCACGAGGAGCTTAATGAGATATTGTGACTATGGCCCCGTGTCACAGACATATCATTTCACAAATCATTTCACACATGTCTGGACACATAAAATACTTCACAAGGTTAATAACATTGTGGAAAAATGTATCACATATGCACCAAAAGGACATGGATCATAGTTGAACTCTGCATATGTTGCAGTCTGTATGACTTAATTCTTGATCATTCATTCATAATGTTCATAACCATAATTTAAACATGTAAAATAGCTGTATGCAACTTACCATAGATTTGCTTCCAAAATCTAGAGTGATCCAAATTGTAATGTGATTTTGTTATGATTATGGTATTTACAGTGCACAAGTCCAAATACAGAAAATATGAGTTTTGAAATAATTCCTTTTAGTGATGTACTAGAAATTCAAGAAGCATTACATTGCCATGTCATACCCATTTAACAAATACGGTACGATAGCTACAACTTATCTTTACATCTTGTCCTGTATTCAGGATAGTCATACTTTGGAACGGTTTTTATTTCCAGCAAAACAAATAAATTGTGCATATCTGGAGGAAATGACTTGAGCAAACATATGTGATGTATCAGATACGCCGAGTCTATGTTCTGTAATAATTTTAAATTACCTAACAGGCGATCTAAACAAAATTTGGATTCCAATAATTCATATTTCAGGATAAAATAATACCCTTTTTAATGCATAAAAAGACTTCTTGTGTCTGTAAACATGACAACAGATCTGTTTGCTTAATTATTTTGATCTGGGCATGTGTAAGTTGTTTTAAGGTGAACTGGACTGACATGAAGTCCATTAATTACCAATTCTGAGTGTCTACATCATTTTCTGCAACCAGTTCTCTTACAAGTAAGCGAGTTGTGGTATACAATTGATACCCATGGCTTCCATCGTCCTCAAGTGGATTGACTGTTTCCCTCAGTGTTGCAAGTTGATCTCTTCTAAGTGAATACTGAGTTTCAGGCACTTGTATTTCATGGTCTACCTCATATGCAGGTGGATCTCCTTCTGGGTCAATCCCATATAATTCCCAATTCTCATTTCTCTCAAACACACTCTCAATCCCAGTGTAAGATGTATTGTACAATTGAAAGACACCTTGATGGAACAACTGATTTGGGGTCTGGTTCTGGCATGAGCTCATCGGATGATTGTTATACTGAAGTATAAATTCTGCAATAGCCCTATTGATTCGAGGTAAAAAAACAAAATGCAGTGATAAAAGATCGACCTCATCCAGAGGATCAAGGATTTCTTCGTCCTGCATGGCTATGAAAATATTCTTAAAATACCTCACAACCTTCATATTAACATCACTCCATAACCGCTCGATGCGTTGGTTGTGAACGCTTCTTCCAGTAATCATGCTTCCTCTGTTCAACCCGCGTCTATCAAGCATAAATCTTGCAACTTCAAAGTTTTCTACACCCAAGTCAGACCTCACGTGGGATGGAATGCCGTATTGTTCGACTGCCTCTTGAAAGACACCGAGGACAGTCTGGGCACGGTTATTATCGTTGCACTTTAGATAAACTATTCGCCTGCTGAATCCATCGATGCCACCATGAATGACAAACCTCCAGGCAATAAGTTTATGGTTACCATCGATGTGCCTGTTGGAGGAAACATTAAATATTCAAAATGTACATTTATTGATCAGTTTAAGTTTTGACAACACACCTCTTTGCTACAACTTTGAGTGCAGTGTATTTCCTTAAAAAAAATACATAGAGACCTAGTGGTTGCTTCGGCGTGTGAGTGTGTGTCATGGCGGCTTGTGAACAGCATATCTTGAGAACCATAAGAGCTACAAAGATGAAACTTGGTAAAAGGAAGGTGGTTAAGGCGTTCTCACACTGATTAGAATTTGGGCACGAAATATGCTAATTAGGTAGCTAATTTGCATAATTTATGCTTTAGCTTGTGAACAGCTTTTCTTTTGAAGTGAAAGACCTATCACCAGTGGCCATTTGAGGTTGAATTACTAGACATGGCTGAATCAACATGAAACTTGGTACATATAGTCAACCTTTGGTGCAAACAATTTTGAAGGTAATTTGGAGGTCACTGGGGGTCATTTGAGGTCAAATATCTAAACATTGATGGATCTACATGAAACTTCATACATATAGTCCAAATTTGGTGCCCAAAAAATTGAAGGTCATTTAGAGGTCATGCTAATTAGCCTAATTTGCATGTTTTATTTTCGTACAATTTCTTTCCTAACATATATTCAATCTGACCAGAGAGAGAGACCTATGATGTTCAAGCTTAATGAAGTATCGCCAACATTTAGTGTCAACGTTTTGAGGTAATCACAGGTCACAGGGTTTCCGCCAAGGGGGGTAAAGGGGGGGATTTGTCCCCCCCTAATAAATTAAGGGAGGTATAATCCCCCCCTTTTTTTGCTAAGTTTAAGTTTTCTGAAATCATATTGTGTCAACTCATTAATGATATTATAAATATAAATGAAAGAAATAAAACGGGGAGAAATTTTGACAATTTAGGAGGGATTCAGAATGGTGAATACCAAAATTAGGCCTAAATTTAAACTTCTTAAACATAAATTGATGTTGTACTATTGCAAATGACGTTGGACGACAGTAGTACAAATTAAAAGCTGATAGAATCACACCCCTCAAAAAAAAAAATTGAAGTTGTTTTATTATTTTTTTCTTGGGGGTGGGGGGTGGTGGGGGGTCCCCCCTTTTGGTCCCCCCCCTTTTGGCAATCCTGGCGGAAACCCTGTACAGTAAACATATAGAGACCTGGTTTTATCATGGACTTCCCTTTTAAATTCCATCCCTGTTGATGTTGCTGGGTGTAAATCGGTAAGAATAATTTAAGAGTTGCCGGTTGATGTTTATTATACAAAGTGCTTGATGGGAATTCCCCCTATATGGACTGTACCACTGGCCCATGCCCACATCCTTCTATAACGGGGGAAACCCGAGGCGCACCGGGGTATAAGGGATTGCATTGCCCCAATACTGGGATGAATTAATTAAAAGCATGCAGTGGACACCTGGAGGTTACTTACTGGTTCTGTATAAGCTGAATGGTGAGTGCACTCTTACCAACACCTCCAGCTGAAAAGAGAGAACAATTTCAATAATTTCAGGGCTGGAATTAAGGTTGAAGGAGGGCACGGCCATTTGGCCTTGGTCATTTATGAATTTTGGAGGGCACCAAGGCCATCAGGTAGGGCACCAAGGCCAAATATTTTTGTATGGCAGGGCACCGAGGCCAAATTTTATTATTCTCCATTTCCAGTGCCGCAGCCCTGGAACCTGGATTGAATTTTTTCATCCTTGCACGATCGATATTACTGTAAGGGCAACCGTATACATTGACATTGTTGATGAGGAGTATCACTCAACTCAATTACACCAAAGTACTAATAATGTCAGTATGGAGTTACTCTCTCCTAATGCAGAAGCCTAATGTTATTTTCCGATATACTTTTGTACAGTACCCTCCCATACAAAGTGATATGAAAACATCTCACACCATACACAGGGCTATACGAAGCTTTCAGCAGTGAACAAATTTAGGCAAGTTCAAGTGGTAGTCCGAAGGACAACCCATGAAGAAAAAAATGGTTGTCTTGCACACCAAGAGGTAGCCCTTCTAAATTTGGTAATATATGGTAGTGATAGACACTGATCGAAGAGTAACATGATTATGGCCACAGTGCGTGGTGT
>JAODFY010237480.1:0-10030 GCA_027580055.1 Paracaudina chilensis | reverse complement strand
CCCCCCCCCCCCCCCCCCACATCTGGCAATAACACCACTTGACCATAATTCACATTTTCCCCAAAAAGTCCCATGACCCCAACTGGGAATGTGAAGTACTAAGGACACATCGACCACCAAGAGTAACCCAGTCCAACTGATAGTCTCTGTTTCATTTTATTTACATATATAAATCTTTTACACCTCTTTTAGTTCCTGTACACAAGCTAAAAACCCCCATCAATCGTCTCTATGATCTCGTTCCCCGAGTTTGTTCGATCTTCTTTTTCACGCCCGCAGATTTGAGGATCAGCTCGGCGTGTTGTCGCTTGAGCTTATCCAGCCGGTCCCTTAGCTCCTCCCCCTCGTCCTTTCTCTCCTCAAAGTCTCGGAGCAGTGCTTCGTTTCCCAGCAGGCCGCACTTCTGTCGTAGCTTCTGGTTGTCTATCCGGAGTGAATCCCTGGCCTTTTTGGTCCTTGAGAGTCGATCTCTCTTCTGTTGCCAACAATAAAAAAGCATAATATAATATTCAATACCAGAAACTTTACATTTTCCAATTTGCAGTGTATTTTTCACTTGTTCACAATTTCAACAATTGTTATTTTTTTTACAAAGACAATTCTGAGAGAACAAATAAAAAATAGTGCACATGACAGATGACTAAGGTGCTTTATACATTAATTATAATTAATTTGAAATAAATACATCCAAATCATTCATTTTGCTGATGAATCTACTGTAAAGTTTGGAACTTTTACAATTAGTTACAATAACATTCACAGAAAAAGAAAGCTTTGTGATTCCGGGATTTTTAAATTGAATAAAGTGAAGATATTGAGGAAATATTTGTTGTAATTGCCAAATTATTATGCATAGCAATATATTAATGCTTTATTTTGTAGTATAATAAAAAAATATATACTGAATTTGAAACCAAAAGTGAGAAAATATATCAAATTTTCATTCTTCTGAAAGCAAGATAATGAATTTATAAACCTCCGATAAATTTGTTATGGTTTTTATGTGTCTCTGTGATTCATCTCAACTTGGTATGTGAAATTCAGTTATCTAGAATTTTTATTTTATGTGATGAACACTCGATTTCATAGGTTTTGCATCCTTGTCAAAGCATGGGCGCCCTCATACAGTACTACAGTGTAGCGGGAACGTACCAGGGAACGCCAAGATGAGAAACTTAACTCCCCAAAGACACTCAAACGCACCCCGAATGTCCAGGAGGATTGGAGTCTCATAAAAAAGGAACGCACTCACTGAAACGGGCCAGAAGAGCAAGTTGGGACGACAAAAAGGCGTGGTAACAAACTGAGGAGGGAACTTACGTCAATACGGAATATTCTCAACACGACGGAATGTGATATAGATGACCGGATCGTGGGCCGGCAGCCTACTATGTGTGTGGAGAGCCCCCACCGTTCCATGGTCAGCCGTTTGGGAAAGTTTTTATAGAGTTTGGCTGCCGAGTAGCACTAAATTGCACATGTATATTATCCAGGAGGTAAGGGAGTCCCTGAAGTAAGTTCACAGGTTTTGATTGTTTACCAAAAAATATTGTCATCTCCCTTGATCAACTCGGGTTTTGACTGTTTACCCCCAAAATATTGTAATCTCCCTTGATTAACTTTCCGTTATTTTTGTTTCCATTTTCCATAAAGTGGTTGCCTTTTACCTGTGCTACGTAGGCCTCCACTTCCTTCAGCACAGTCTTCTGAACTTGGTTCTCCGCCTGTACGAATTGCAGCTTCTCCTTAACGTGGGTCAGAACTTGAACGGTGCTTGTAATCTTCTTTCGTAGTTTCAATAACTCCTGTAATGAAATGAATATATTTGCATATTCAAGATATTATTAACATTTCAAGAGTATTTCACTTAATTATGTCCCTTATAAATATTCATGAGAAATGCACCAAAATATACCTGTACTGCATTTGACAATTATATATATATATATATATATATATATAAACCAAGTAAGATATCAATCCAATATGCACACCTTGGCACTTTCAAAAAAATATTTCTGGCAGTAGGTAATTTCTCTATCTGGCGCCCTCACTCATAAATATTAGTATACTACTATTATATACTATTGCAAAGATGTATGTATTATGTCATTTTTTAGGTTCCAATTACAAAAGGATGGTATCAAGCCAATACCTGCCTGAAGATATCATATTTAACAAGCTCATGCCCCACACACAGACAAATGCACATACATACATGAGAAACATATGCATACACCAATTTGACTGTGAAGGTTCCAACAATTGCCCGCAGCATTAGAACCGAAAACTGTATTCATGGTAAAACTTTGTGAGAGGAGAGTCAAGAGTAAAATTGTGCTTTACCATTCAGCATAGCACCTGCAAACTAAAGTTTAATAGACATACTATCAAATAATACTGTTGTTGGTAAGTAGGTTCCCGGACTGTATGAAAGGTTGGGTAGAGAAAGATGGTAATTGAAATAAAATCATTTTACATTCTCTACCCCATCATTTTAGGCAACTATAATAAACTACACCTAATTTTTTTATTGGAATGGCCTAGAGTCAAATTCATAAATGTCAGCCTTTGCCCCGAGGATCCTTTGGGGCGGATATAAGGACATTTAAAGTACTAGTTCAGTGACAAATGAAAGCTGGACTGATAAAAAAAAATATTTAAAAAAATGAAAAACTACACTTAATGGTGAAAATCCCATTACAATAGAGCATGTCTGATTGTTGAGATTCAAAATCACTTTAAGCTTTTACTTTAGTGAAGCATCTGGCAACATTTGTGATGTCATCATGGCACTTATTCTTCATATTTCCATACAAAGTTGAAATGGTATGCCAATTAAAGCTTGTTATTATTGCTCGAAAATTCTATAGAATTGAACCTGTGAACTGATTCAAAACATATCTCGGCTGCAACCACAAATGTTATTGTAATGGGACTTTCACTACTGAGTGTAGTTGTTCCTCCTGTATTTCATCAGTCCAGCTTCATTTGTCACAGAACATTTCCTTTAAATGGCTTTAGACTTGCCCACAAATTAATTTGCAACCTCTACATCAAATTTGTGATTGGTTACACTCCCATACACAACGGCAGAATATAGCAGGTTTCCAGCATACTCGGGACGGGTTGTTAACATCAAGGAACGCTTCATTGCCGAAAAGAATCCCCCCCCCCCCAAAGGGTCCCAAGATGTAAGTATAAAAACAATATTCTCCTTTATAGTAAGTTACCCAGCCCTGCTAGCACACAACCCACCTCGTTCCTCTCTTCGATCTTCTCGTTGTATGTCTGGTTTTCGATCTTCAGCTGTTCGAAGTCGATCAGGTGGAGACCCTCTGCCAGTTCCTCCTTGGCCTTCAGCTGCTGTTCCCGTTTCTTCAACCTGTTCTTCAGTTTGATGTTCTCCAGACGTACCACCTTCACCTCATCCTCCTTCTTCAGCTCACTGCCGATGTAAGATTCTATTTCCTGAGATGGAAAAATAAATCAGAGCAAATTCACTGTATCAATCAATCACCATCAATCACCATCGTATTGACCATATTAAGCTTTCTCAGGCATCATTTTTTTTTTTTTTTTCATTGTTTTGGTTGTCCCAAAGAAAATGTTGGTTGCCCCAAAAAACAAAAAAATGGAAGACAGTTGGAAAAAAGACTAAACAACCCCAAATGTGTATTTTTCTTTATATATTTTTTTTCAAGTTTCCACGTTGAACTTGGTTCAATATACCACCTTGGTCTTGGTAATTTGGTTTATGTTCAGCAAAATTTGGTGTTTCTATTGTTATTAAAGGTAATTATTTACTTTCTTACAGTATAAAAAAAATGGTGGGTGTGTGGATTTATTGATTTGGCAAGCAAATATTTATTTATGCTTGCCAATTTGCGAGTAGGTGTTGAAATAGTTTGTCGCAGCCTGGCGAGATTCTTAGATTTAGAACTGACTAGGCTAGGTGATCCATGCAATCCTTTAAAGGTGGGGGCTGGGGCACATAGCATTCAATTCAAATTAATGTAACTTTTGTACATTAGGGTAAAATATCCTTGTTGTAGTGTTTATATAACTGCATGTAGAATTGGGAGTAAAAGATAGCCAATCGGGGAAAGTGATTCTGCATGTGAAATTGGTGTACTGTCGATACCCATGGGGGGGGGGGGTGTTAGATATCCACAAACATGTGGAACTGTGCCAAAAAAGAAGAATGAAGACATGAGTTTTGGACAGAGTTTCGGGAAGATAAGTTATATTGAAATGTGGCAGAACCGATCATGTTTGTGCAATTGTGCAAGGAAAACTTATACAGTAACAGGAAATTCAGGAATGCCAAAGCGAAAGTTTTGGAAGAAATTGCTGTGTCACTCGGCACAAAAGGTAAGATAAAGTAAACACTGGTAAACACACTCCTGTAGCTGATCGTACATCACCTATGTAGGCACATTTTTTAAAGTACCCTTGGGAGTCATGGCAAAAAATTGTTAGTCGATAGTGTAGTGTGGGGCGGTCAGTCGTACGACTGAAAGTCGCGACCAAGACGGAAAATTAAGTGAAGACTGTTGAGCTGACTCGGGTCGTGCAACATCCTGTGGTATGCAACGCTACCCCACTTTTAATCCACTTGCTCATGCAGGTAAGAAAAACGTTACGCTTACCTTCGGCATCAATGGTTTCCCGCTACGGCTGCTGATGGCTTCTTGGGCCACAGTCCGCTTCAGCTCGGTGAAGCCGACATGCTCCTGATCGACCAGTTCTAGCCTCTCCTGTTTCTTCTCTTTCAGTTCCTCCAGATGAAGATGAAAGCTCTCCCTCTCTTCCTCCTCCTGGTTCTGCAGTTCTTCCAGATTTGCTGGGAGGGGGTGGGGGAAAAAAAAACGGTGACGTACTGGGCCATTTTGTTACAGATGCAAGCAGAGTTTGTTTTGGATTCAACTTGTCATTCCTAACAAGTGGAATCACCCCATTTTGCTTAAATTTAATTTCTGTGTTTATTGTGGGTGTATACCAAGTAATTGGTGCATGGGGTGATCTTGGATGGAAAATTGGTAATATTTGAGGTCAAAGTGAAAGTCAGGTCATCAATGTTTACGTACTTACCCCTGCATACAAAATAATGTCAGATTTAGAATTCTTGGACCAATTTCCAATTTAGAGACACCAATATACCATCAAGATAGCAATGGTTGAAGAATTTATATATGAAATATATTATATATATTATATATATATTATAAATCAAATAAAAGCGATCACACCCAATCTTGCCTAAATCACTATAATTAAGGCGCTGTCACTTGGAAACCGCTTTTCCGATATCATTCAAAATTTCAAATCCCCCATGCAGCTGTGAAGCAGAGTGAACTTCAAAACTCCATTTTTTGGTGGCGGGAGTGATTTGACATTGAATGATGACCCAAACGCCATCATATCCCAATAAGAATTTGCACAATTTATCGCGGAACAAAACCCACAAATTCATATTTTGATGTTCGATAATTCATTTATATGTTCGAAGATTCACAAAAGAATTCAAATGTGGTAGTTTCCAAAGAAAATGACTAGAATGAAATCCATCAAACATATAATATTTTGGGCTTGAAACTCTTGTTATTGTCAATAAATGTTCTGGTCCTTTCAACTAGGTTAATTCAAAATTGTCAGCTGCCTTCTGACCTGCGCAGATGGATTATTTTCTGGAACCACAAGGATTCACGCAGCCTTGCTCACACTTTTGTCTGTGTAATTAAAAAAGTCGCACGTTATTCCTATTTCATTTCCCGTATCACACATACTGGAGGTATTTGCTTACACATGTATTTGAGGTATCGTTGCTCCTGGTCGGTTACGTTCTTGTCCATCTCTTGCCTCTGGTCGTCGGATTTCTTCTTCCTGAAGTATTCAGCTAGTTTGTGTTGTAGCTGGGTGTTGTGGTTTTGTAACTGCTCCCTTTCTGTAACAGCAGTCTTTCAAAATAAAAATGAAATAAATTATTAATAAGTAGGCTGTATTGTTTTAATGGAAATAAAATCATAAAAATCTTCCTAGAGCGGGCAATACTTCTTCGAAAGCCCCATCTTTAAAGTCTTGTCTCTTAAAGTGCAACATGTATGATGCTATTAATTCAATTGATTTCGCATAATCTCCAAAACTTACTGGTTTGCAAATAGCATTTCATGACTGATCTAGTCTATAAATGGAATGGAAAATCGGTCACACACTACTCCCAATGGTCACTGCACTGTACTCAGTGACTTGATGGATGCCAACTTCCTGCGACTAATCAAAAAGCTGGACGTGTTGGGCTAGCAACCCTGTTAAACTCAACCGCGGACTTAGTTACGTTCTGGATCATCTGGATCATCCGGTCTGGATCATCAGCGCCAGCAGACCGGTCAGCACCTGGCCACCTATCCGTTCTGTACTGAGTGACATTTTCCAGCTCGAGAGTTGTCCAAAGTGTGTTGTGGGCCTGAGGTTGTAGGTTCTTGAGAGTAGTTGGGTGTAAAGCACTTTCAGCGCAGGGGGCGGATGGAGGGATACCAAAAGGGTAAACGTAGGTAGCTTGTCAATCAACATATAGCATAGTCTGGCACATTGGGCGGCCTAGTCCACGTGAAGGTCCCGAGGACAGGGCCGCTTGGCCGAAGGATGCCTCTGCCCCTAAGGTAACCGAGAGGTAACAGGTGACGAATGTAGAAGGGGTCGTTCGGGCACTCCCCCAAACAGAGCTGGGTGTGCGGTGTTATAACCTCGATCAGCCAGCATGAAAGAGCCGGGAGGAGACTTGAACCCTTCTAAGTTCGTTTAGTTCTCACGAGGTACCACTTCAGTGCTCTCACTGGGCACCAGTGTCTGTCTCCAGCAATCAAGGATGCCGAGGAGATATCTGGGATTATGTCACCCTGGGACAAACTCCAGGGTCTGGTTATGGGGAGTGAACTCTGGGTCCAGGATCAACCTGACTCCGTGGGGGTTCAATATTAATGGGGCCCGACTCGGTGGAGGGTGCCCGAAAGCAGCTTCTCCATCTCGCCGAAGCGGCCATCGCCACCAGGAGGAGCATCCAGTTAGTCATGTCTGGTAAGGACACTCTGGATGGATGGGTTCATACGGGGGACCTGAAAGGGTCCCCAGGACCATGCTGATGGACCAGGCAGGGAACGTTCTAAAGACTGATCTTGCGACTGGTTTTGATCGTGTTGACCTGCTTCCCTTCATTGAAGAGACACTTCAAGAAAGCTCCAACACATAAACCCAGATGGTGATTTGGTTAACATTTTCTCTCGGTTCTTAATCCAAAACAAAGTATAAATTTAATGTTGACCTTTTTCTTGACCTGTGACCATTGAAGGGTTAAGTGACATAATAACGCTTACCTGTAAAGCCTCCAGGAGTTCATCTCTGCTGAACATCGGTCCCTCCTCTTCTTCTTCTTCCTCTTCCAATATTTCTTCATGTCTTGGAGATTCTGTCGGAGAAAAGTTCCAAGAATATTACTTGGCTCTATTGGGGGGGAATGATGAGGAGTGGTGTTTTTTTAACTGAACCTCTTATCAGTTTATTCATAAATTTGGCTGTTATAATTTGATAATTTGTTATGGCCTGTGAATGATGTTATAAATTAACCCAATGGCTATTGATAGGAAATAACGTTCCCCACCCCTGTGCTACAGTCTTCCCAAATATAGTGCATTGTATGAAGTTCACAATATAACAATTTTATATACCGCTAAGCTAATATATACAAAATTAATAATTAAATTAATTAATATTTATAAATTAATATTGTTATATATATGTTTTGGTATGCCGCTCTATTGAGGCACTTGCTGAAGTACACACAGCTTCTCTGCATAAATAAATCAGGATAAAATAATTATGAGAGTATGTACGTACTACTGAAACTAAACGATAAAAGCTAGGGTGGACAACATAACAAACCAACCTTCCATTTCAGGGGTACCGGCATCCAAATGCTCCGGTTCCTCTTTTGGACTCCCCTCCCTGGACAACAGTTCTGGCACCTGGACCGTGGGGGTCTCTGGACGTTCGCCATCTAAGAATGTGTCACTCTGCGGGACGGGGGATGTCACTTCCCCCTCCTGTTCTTCCGCTCCCCCGGTTGGCTCAGCCGTTTCACCCTCGCCACCTTCCATGGGCCTTTCCTCCATCTCGGTATCTTCTTCGGGGGCTGCACCATCCTGGGGTACCTCTGCCCCATCCCCCTCCTTTGGCACCCCTTCACGTGGTTCGGCAGGACCATCCCCTTCCCCCGTGATCTCTGGCTTGGTTTCATCTAAAGAGAAGCGAATTAACATATTTAAGCATATGCTCTCTAGTTATGAAGAAAGTTGCTTTCTAAAGCAGTTATAAAAAAAACTGAGCATCTTCATTTTCATGTCTAAAAGACAAACTCTGGCCCCATGAATCCCCAGAGGCCAGAATGGATTTTCAACCCAATTTGTGATTATTCAAAGGCCATTACATAACAACAAATGTGCCGACCATGCAGTTGAGTGGTTTTCTAGCATAATAAGGAGAGAAGTTGTTAAATGGGTGGATACAAATTCTGTTAATTTTTGGTTAACCTATTGCAATATTTTGCATCACAGGCTCAGCACATTTATAAACCAAGATTTTGCGATGGGGTCGGGGAAACACCCTCCCTTTAATTAGACCTATTGGGCATACTCATCTATGCCATTGTGCACTACACCTGCAAAATGTCTTGTGCAAGACTATGTATCAATGTATTTAAGGACCAACCGCAGTCCTGAAAGGTTGCTGTTCGAAAAAATAAGAGCTATAATTTTAAGCTTCCTTTGACTTTCTGGATTATAAATCATAAAACAGATGTACATACAAGATTTCACCATTAGACCTAGACAGTTCCCATCTAACCACAAGCTCCAAAGCTAATCCTTTATAAACACAGTCCTCCTGAGAGGTGTGAACTACCTGCAAAGCCAATTAAAGTATATGTACATTCACTCATACATGTAACACTGGGGAGTGAGTGTTTAGAATTTGGTAGTACCAGTTAAATGGTTGTTTATGTTTGGCAGTCATCGACAGTACTAGTTAGACCCCTCCATGGACATGTGAAGGCAAAACCATGAACTGCCAGGCAAGGTCACTGTACTAAACATTGCTCCCCGACTTAGTTCCTATAACTGGGGGATGGGGCGGTAATGGGTGATAGAAAAGCATGAAGCAATTGCAAGGGTCAAAGTTCAATCATTTTCCAGGTTTGTGTTATAGTATAGATCTATTTTCCCCCACGATGCATGTCTGTCATGAATGGGTTAGGCACGAGTAAGATCTGCCTAATCGAACACACTACATATTATTTGGCGTAAGTTCCTCACCTTTTGCGGTCGTTTCTTTGTCATCTTCTTTATCGTCTTCTTGTACTTCTTGTATTCCTTCCTGCACCTCTGCTTCTGTCACCTGACCTGCACCCCTGTCAGGTTCCCCCTCCCCTTCAGCAGATGATTCCTCTGTTGGTGGTTCCCCCACATCTGTAGTCTTCTCTCCCCCTTCCCCTCCTCCTACCTCGCCTGGGCCATCAGTAGGCACTATCAAAGGGTAAAAGCAAAATACATTAGGAATTGCAGATAAAAAACTGACATTATTGCAAAACTAGAGGTCTGGAGTTTGCACTCATTTTTATTCTAGGAAATTAACTTATTTTGCCTAAATGCCCCGACAATGGCTTCATCCAATTCAACCTGCCTCCCACCTAAATAGATTCAGTCGACCCTATTGTACAAATGTACACATGCAGTGGTTATTATTTAAGTTGTTCTTTTTGGATTTTTTTTGTGTTTGCCCGAAAACCATACTTTCTTTGGACAACCAAATTCGTAAACCAGGCCGGTTGTCAAAAAGACAACTCAATTTTTTTTTTAAAGTAGTGCCTGATTTGTTTACTGATGATTACAAACAAAGACATTAATATGTCACAATCTGAACCTAATATTTATCATGAAATGACCCATCATGTTCACAGTGTTCTCCACTAGCCATTTTG